>JAZHYW010036937.1:0-10636 GCA_037355805.1 Ixodes ricinus
GTACATGCCTGGTTCCGAGCATCTTATTACCGCTCCGCACCAAAGGGCATTAACCGATAAGCATGCCCAAGAACGAATAACAAAGTATGGACATGACAGGTCTCACGTGCGTTTGCTAGGCTCTTTGTGATTATAAGTGTCGGCGGAATTAAGTTGAATTTTGTTAAATACGCTCCTTGCTCGTTAACATCAGTGAACGATCGCGCGCCCGGTGTGCGGCCAAAGCGTGTCGTGGTATTCCATCTGTTTCCAGTGCCCCAACAGCGCCTGCGAGGATCGCTTCGTTCAACCGAGACGTGAGTGTAGCCCTGAAGCAGGACCTGGAGCTCCCCTGCAGAACGGTGGGGCAGCCCATGCCGATCCGGGAGTGGAGGACCGGGTGAGTGCCGCGACGCTCGCGCTCATCCTCGTTTGTCATCGTCGTGCACGCCGTAACTTCGGACGTTTACTTTGTTGCAACCGGGAGACACAATAGCAACACCTGAAAAACAAAAAATTAAACCTGGAAAAACCAATTTCAGTGATTAGAACAAGATATAGTGTCCCTAGGGTTATATATAGAACTGTAGCACGAAAAAGCTCTACCTTCGGTACTTTATTTTATACCATCCAAAACTTGCGTCGTGATCAACATACGCCGGTTTACCTCCATCGCTGTTCCTGGCAGCTTTTTCAAAGTTGTTGCATACGAAACGTTGCAAAAACACACAAAAAAAACACTCACGCTTCGAGCAGCGTGCAAATAGTATCAGAGGATGCGGAAAGCAAGTCGTCTGCATTTTGCGCCGGGGTTGCGGTGATGTTAGAAGAACGCCGAGCTCTGATTGGTTTTGATTGAGGTGTGCGAATATTCGAAATTTCGAATACGAATCGAATATTTTCCTTATTCGAAACGTATTCGATTCGAAAATTGCATATTCGGAAGTTCCCGAATATTCGGCCAAAGCCGAATATTCGGGAAAAATGGCGAATATTCGCACAAACTGCGAATATTCGAGCAAGTAACGAATAATCTGCCTGCCACGCATTCCCCTATGAATATGTTTATTCACTGAGGAAGGCGTATGATGCGTGCGCTATCGGTCTGCTCCGTTTCTACCTGTCCGATGGCAGCAAGACAAGATCAGTTTCGGTTTCTTTTTCAGCAAGCCCTTTGTTGTGTGTCACTTTTATAGCAATATGTGATGTAATTGCGCGTTCTATAAATTGACACAATAAAATAAACCTCGAGAGTGAAATATAAATATAAAATAAATCTCGAGAGTGTTAGCTAATATAAATGTTTGAAAATTAAAGAAAGAAAAAGCTGGGTGCGAGCAGAACGTTGCATTGCCATCGACAAAAACTCCTGCCACTCCCACGCAGTCAAAACTAGGGATGTCGCGAACCTTCCCAGGTTCGAGTTCGACCAAGTTCGACTTTTTTGAACTTTCAACGTGATGTTCGACAAAAGTTCGACTGAAGTTCAACTTTGTGTGCATGCACGAAAATTAAAAAAAAAAACTAGTTGATTCTATTAGGCGGAGGAAAAGTGCAAGATTTGTTGGGTTTATTGGCATCACTGGTTCACATTAATAACTAATGAAAGCGTTAAAAGCGCATATTTTCGCTTTTATACGGTATAAACCTTGGTAACCATTCTATAAAATAAAAAATAAACTACCTTCAAAATTATTTGTTTCCTAAAATTCGAAATATTCGTGTAGCAGCCGGGCAACACTGTTCATCAAACTTCCTCAAACTTTAGTGAAATTTCGCAAGTTTCTTGAGTGAAAGGGTCTTTCTACTGGCGGAAGTGTTGTCACGGCGCGTAGGGAGCGCTTACTTTCTGAACACGTTGAGCAGTTAATGTTCCTACACGATAATTTGTAATGAGTGCATTACTAGAAGTATCTTTAGCCTGCTGCAGCCCAGTAAAATGCAGTTGCATTGATTTATATTAAAAAGGCAATCAAACCTGCAGTTACCTCTTGTTTTGCAATTTTTCATTACTAGACACATATTCGATATTCGATTCGATATTCGAAGCCCGTTTTTTGTCTTATTCGTATTCGATTCGTATTCGAAAATTTCAATATTCGCACACCCCTAGTTGTGATTGAAAGGATAGTGGTTAGACCTCAATGCTTTGTGCCTTGAGGTCTACCCGCTACTATAGCATCATCGCAACCACTCTGCAAGAAGCACACGAAGCAGGCGACGCACGTTAAATTTAGAGTATAGTACACTTAACCCTACCCTTGCACTTTTCGATCTGGATGAGCATCGTACCGGCGTGCGGTCGTGTATTACTACTGCCTGATGCACGTTAAAGACACCAGGCTAGCGGTTGTACTGCACTGGCTGAACTGCTCATCGACAGCTGAGACACCAGACGCCCATGTAGGCTGACTTCCGCCTTTATAAACATACACACAATACAATTATTACAATTCTGTTGAAGATATCTACTTCGGGGGCTTTTAAAAGCGACATGAACATGCTTAAAAATCAAATACTCCAAATATAGTTTGTCAATGCTCGGAAGTTAAAGTGGCGATTCAAAAATGTGTGTAATAATAATTGGGGTTGTGTGGATATTTATACAGCGAGTCGTTGGTCTCGCTGTATAAATATTCCTCGAATGAATGAATGAATAAACTTTTATTGTGGTGACGTGTGACAAACCCTCGGGTGGAGCCCCTAGTCCGGGGCCCCATATGTGGCGGCGACCGCCTTGGCGCGGTCCACCAGCGATTGCTGGCCAGTGGCCGTGTCATCGGTCAGCCGCTCCTCCCAGGAGGTGGGGGTGGGATTGGGATTGGGTGGGACGGCGGGAATGAGCTGGCACTGCCAGACCATGTGAAAAAGGTTGGGTCGGTCGCCGCAGTGCGGGCACTGAGGCGGGCTGAGTGACGGGTGGAGGTAAGAGTAGAAGAGGGGGTCGGGAAAGTATTAGTTTGCAGTTGTCGCCACAAGACGGCGTCTCTACGAGTAAGGGAAGGGTGAGGAGGAGGATAATGTTGCCGAGCGAGGCGTAGCTCTGCAAGGTGAGTCCTGTAGGAGAAAGGGGCTGTTTGGATGCTGTCAAAGTCTTCCCCAGGCGCCCGGTGTGAGAGGTCTCGGGCGAGCGCATGAGCGCGCTCATTACCGGGGACGGCTGCGTGCCCAGGCACCCATACCAGCCGGAAATTGTGGGAGGTGGAGGATAGGAACGAGTCGAGTAAAGATGCAGTGGAAGGATGTAAGGTGTTATATAAGAAGTGCCGACAGGCCGTCTGCGAATCAGTGAGAATGTGAATGGGGATGGAGGAGGAGAGAAAGGAGGTAGAAAGGATTGCCCTGGCGACCGCTCGTTCTTCCAGGATAGACACGTCGGTAAGCCCAAGCTCAGTGGCCGCGTGGACTGTCCTGAGATCAGAGTCCACGACGACCGTAATACCCCCGCGCACACCCTGTGGGCTGGCGTCCGTAAAGAGGGCACGAACGGTATCGCAACCTACCGGATACGCGCGTCGGAGGTAGCGGGAGCGATGGTCGCGCCGAGCCGAGTGGCGGGTAGGATTCATATGGCGGGGGATGGGAGCCACAGTGAGTCTGGCACGCGCAGCGGGGAGAGACCCTCAGCTGCGAGGGAAGCGGGACAGGGTGGAAAACCAAGGGTGGCAAGGAGTGCCCGCCCCTGAGCCGTGCAGCGCAAGCGCGTCAACTGGGCAGCCCGATGAGCTTCGATGAGCTCCTCCAGAGTGTTGGTCACCCCAAGCCTCTCGAGGCAAACGGTGGCTGTGCGAACAGGAAGGCCGAGCGCAAGTTTCTGTGCCTTCCGCAGCAATACAGACATACGAGTGTGTTCGGTCTGGGTGAGGTTGTGGTAAGGAAGGTGGTAGGTTAAGCGAGTGTGTATCAAGGCCTGGACAAGGCGTAGGGCATCCGCCTCTTTAAGGCCATGTCGACGATTTGAGACGCGGCAAAGCATGTGCATAATTTGGTTGCACTGGGTGGTGAGTTGATGGAGGGTTTGAGTTGCTTTAGCGTTAGATTGTAACACAAAGCCAAGCACCCGTATGGCCGATTTTCGCGGGACGGGTTTGTCGTCTAATGTGATGGTAATCGGGAGGTCGGTCTGTCCGCGAGCGTGTTTCGTCACGATTAGTAGTTCTGACTTCGTGGGGGAACAGGTGAGGCCTCCACGCCGTAAATATTCCTCGAGATTCCTAACCTATAAATGAAGCGTTATTATTTTTTTCTTTACGAGATGGCAGAGATGGCAGAAAAACAAACAGCGTTCACCCCTCTACTCACAGCTATAGCTCTGTTTCACCTTATGACATACCGCAGGAAAGTCTACAAGCGCGAGCTCTTTGCTCTAGGGCACATCTCGGCGGTACAAGCTCTCGTGCGTTAAGAGTAGCTCCCAACGCTATGAGCTCGCGCTTCTAGTCTTGTCTGCGGTACAACATAAGGTGAAACAGAGTATAGAATAAAATCCACGTTATCTGGAGCCGATTATATGTCACAAATCTTTATCATAGCTACGCATCGCGGCTGGCAAAGCACAGGCTCTGGCAGCGGGCGCGCGCCGAGTTTCTCACATTGTTAGAGGCTCGGCTATTTCCGTCATCGCAGCGACCGGGCACGAGTCACTTCGAGAACGCATGTCGAATGCCTGATTGTCACGGGCCCAAATCTAATTCTCTCACAGTGCTCGTGTCTACAAATAGTGTCCACTACATGAGCCGCATTGAAATATCGTCACCGCAGAGATCACAAAGCTTGATGCCAAAATCCTGGGGATCGCATTGTTGACAACGCGAGCAATGCAATCCCCACAACTTCGTCATCAAGTTTTGTGAAGAGACTGGAAAAAAAATCAATTTTTGTGACCTGGAATTACGCGACGACAAAGACGCTTTTTGGTCAGTGGCGTTACGTGCGAGTATACCTGAGTTTACGTAGTGCCAGTAAGATCGTGTAAAGTGAGAAACATTCTTGCCCAGTACTGTTGCACGGCTCCTTTAAACTCTGAAATAAAAACAAATTAGTTGAAGACTTTTATATTTTAAGACAAATGGGGGACTATCTACAATAGCATATTAACGGGGCAGTGCAACGATATTCATTATAATGCAATTCAATGCAAAGGTGCAAGCGAGCTGGTACAAGAATGACGAAAATGATCCCTGGAGAAGGGAACAAAAGGGACAAAGGACCAGTCACCTAGCTGTGTTTGGAGATTTGTGTTTGCCCTTTGTCCCTCTTGTTCCCCTTTTCCAGGGATTATTTTCGTCAACGAAATTCAGTTGGGATCTTTTCACTTCGCACGCGCTTACTGGCGCTAGCGGGATACAAGTATACTCGCACGAAACGCCATTGACCAGAAAACCTCGATGTTGCGGTCTAATTTCAAGAAGAAAAGACACCTTTCTTTTTTTTTTTCAACCTCTCCTTCGCAAAATTTGATGACGCAGCTCGGAGGTCGCAGTTTTGGCGCAGTACTCTATTGACGATATTCAAATGCGGATCATATATTGCACCCGAGCTTTGCGTGAGCACTCGATTTGGGCTCGTGATAATCATATAGCTCGACAAACATTCGGGTAGTGGCTCGTGTCAAATCGCTGCAATGACGGCAATGGCCGGAGCCTAATAATGTCTAGAACACAGAAAGTGTCCTGTGTTTTGCTAACACCAGCACGTGGCTTGATTAACATTGCCAATTGACATCAGATCACCGTTTGTTTGGAGAGAAAAAAGAACGCGTGTTTCGTAGGTTATAAACGTCGGGGATTCATTCTAAGCAATATTTTTTGCAGAAGTACAAATATTGTTGTACCGTCCCTTAAACCACACCTCCCTTCTCTTCTTTTTTTTTTTTTCTCTTCGTCAAACAGATTGCCAGTTGCAGTTTTGACAGCAATCTGGGCTCAGGAGTGCATCGTTAAAATACACTGGCGAAGAGTCGCAAGCGAATAATCAAAGGTACAGCTTGGCAGGTTGTCGTCCGAAACCTTTACATTAGGGAGTTTTAACGTTTTAGCATAGAGCTACCGTCTGGAGCAGCATAGCTTCCGGAAGGTCGCCCTGGGATTTGAAAGCACGTCCTCAGGCACACCCGGGGAGCTACCGCGAGGAATGCGACCGTCTTTGTAGCACTACCGTGGAGTCGCGCACTGCTGAATTCCCTATCTATCATACGAGTCAATTGCCCTACCGTCAGAGTGGAGACAGTAATCTCATGACAACGTCAAAAGAAGGCAAAGTGCGCGTCGAGTCACGAGCAATTTTCTTATTCCTTCGCAGCCAATCAAATTGAAGCATGAGCCCATAAGAACGCCGAAGAACACATCACGAAGCAAAAGCCATGTTCATAACAGGCCCCGCCCCGTGTTTCTTAAGCTGTCACAAACTACGACAAATAAATGTCTAGGAGCGCATCGAGCATATCTGAGAGCTACTTTTCCCATTATAATCACTCAAAACATATTCGGAAACAAATTTAAGGTGAAACTCACAAATGTAAGGCAGACTAAGTCAGTATAGAAAAATTCTTCGACCATAAAAAAAGTTTGGAACAAAAACGTAAAACGCACCGGGCCTTTATGCAAAATATATTAGTTTTTCTTTTCTTTGTAATGTTTGTATAGTACATTAAAGGTAGTCACTCTTCTGTCACCATGTCCTTATACTTCATTCGGGAGCATCCTTTTGGCGAATCCGTATTAAAGTTCCTCTCGGCACTGTATGCGCACGAGCTGCCGTTTTCCGGAAAAGTAGTATTAGGGAGTTTTAGCAAACCGTTACCGTGTTTAGCGTACCGCACTACTGGAGCCTTTGAAGCATGCTTTTAAGCGCGCGCCCGAAGTGATACCGTGACCGCGGGGCGCGCGATTAAAGGCATGCCTCAAAGGCTCCAGTAGTGCGGTACGCCGAACACGGCAACGGTTTGCTAAACTCCCCATTATTTAGAGGCGAGTCTGTCTGCTTCATTGTTGCGAAAGAGTACCTAACCGCAAGAGGGCACGAGCAATAAAGCTTGGCCGAATGTGTACCCCCCGTAGATGGTCCCTATTAGCACCTCTCTCGGGAGAGACATTTGGAGCCATCGGAACAGTCTCTTCTACGCGGTTCCACGACCGGAAGAAGCGGGAAATCGTCCGCTTTGTCTTGCCGAAGGGATGTTTTGTCTGCTTTCCTCCGCAGCTTACATCTGTCGTTCATTATTTCCTCGTGCTCTTGTTTCTCTATCTCCCTTTCTACCTCTTTCTTTCTCTCGCTCTGTACTTTCGCCTTTTGGATCACCTGGCGAATCACCTGCCATCATTTGTTTCACTTTTCTCTGCTAACTTTTCAACCACTCTTTCCAGCTCCCTACCTGCTCTCTTAACCACTCTTTATCCACCTTGACGGGCCTCTCGACATCCGGTCCTCTCAAAGTATCTATCTATTCATATAACAAACAGAGTTTCGTTACTTTGTTCACCGCTCTCTCGACGTACCTTCACATCGATCTACTCAACTGCCCGCCGTTTGCTTCCTCCACACTTTTCCTCTATATCTTCCTCCGTATCCGCGCCGCTCCACCACTAACCACTGCACTGCTCTTCTCAACGATTCCCCTAACCCCCGCCCCTTTTTTCCTTTACTTACCTCTTTCTCTCTACAGTTACCGGCGTAGCTATAAAACTGCTGTTTATTATTTGACCGTTTACCGCATTCCTACTCCGTCTCGCTCAACGTCTGACCGCCCCCTTCTGTCATTACGGCGGAGGGACGTTTCTCCCTTATTCGCTCCCTTTGTTCCCCATTTCGGAAGTCCTCGTTTCTTCCCGCGACGTCGTGCTCCTCCGACGTAAAGAGAGACGGCCGGCCGTTGCTCCAATGATCGCCCTTCCATTCCGAGCGAACCAGCCGGAGGAACGGCACCCATTGTCCGCCTCACAAAAGGAGTCTGTACTGCCGCGTTCACGTAGCGCAGCGGGAGGATGCACCTTCCGAATGGGGATCTCCCGTGCCACTCTCCCCTGCTTCCCTCGAGCGCGCCAAAGAGCCGCTCGTTTATTTCGTCCCTAAACGGAGATCTCGACCGAACTTGCTGGAGTTCGGCGCTATGGCAACGGTCTCGGGAGTCGGGACATATAGCTAGGGATATATGGGGAGAGAGCCGAAGACGCTGCGTCGAGAAGGATGGAGGAAAAAGGGGGGGGGCGCGAGCTAGCTAGCTTGAGAATAAAGGGTGAGGAAAATATGGGATGAGATTTGAAACTCACTTGATATTTGGACAGGGGAACGGAACGGCGGATGCACGGGACAGAGTAAATGTGTCTTATAGTGAAACCAAGCAGGTTCACCCTTCCACCCCCCCCCCAAAAAAAAAACATTTTGCGAAAAAGTTTTTTTTTCTTTTTTAACATGCAGTGAGTTGACGTTATTTTTTGAGAGATACGTAGAAAGTAAACCCGAAGTTATTTCTTTTTTTAATATAGCTCTTGCAATCACAAAATTATGTTTTTACGATAAAATTATGATCCTCAAGTAGCACTGACTGACGTACCGCACAGTGGCCTCACTAAAGGGGGGGGGGGGGGGCGTATGGGACCCATACAGGAAGCAGCAGGTTGCGCAAATTGAACGAATACAAAATCTGGCAAATCTTTTTTTTTCTGTGTACAGGCGCACCAAGTTAGTTACGGCAATAAGAAATGAAGTGCGGCTTGACCGTTTAAAAAAAGTGTGTTGATTAAAATAATTATGCGCTGTGGCTAATGGCTTGACAAAGATTAGTCCTGAACTTAACATTTTACCTTCAACAGGACGCTCCAAACGAAGGAGCAATACTAAAGCAATTTTACCCTACCATTACAGAAATTATGACTTTAAATACTCTTCCTTTTCCCGAACTATAGGGGGTATTCAGTGGACGCCATATCTGAGCGAACTGTTCACTGCACATGCTCAGAACGAGCTCACACTTATAGGCTGCTAAGACTGAACGCACGGAGTTTTCGTGCTCGCGCTTCCAGTTTTGCCTTCGCTCGCACATAAGGTGAAACGAAGTATAGTCCTGAATTATTTGAAGCACAGCTGAATGTATTGTTTAGCTAAGTTTTGCATATAGAAATGTATATCTTGAGCATGCGTGGGTAGCTACAACCTGCCGGCGCTCGCTTCACGCGGTGAGTGCATGATTGACTTTCTTGTTTTCTGTGTGTTGTGTTTTTCCTCCTCTGTAGACCGACGAGTCCACAGAATTTCAAACTAAAAAAAAACAAACATGCGGGTTTTCAAAATATCCGTTTTCTCCACCCCTGTTTACATTCATTAAATGTAACCCATAACCTTTGTGAAAATAAGAGTGTGTCTGCGGCATATCCTTCCTCCGGCCCGTGCAGTGGCGGCGCCCTAGAAGAGACGGACCGGGTGCGCGTGCTGCCTTCGGGCACGCTGCGCATCGAGAGCGCCGAGCAGCGGGATTCGGCCAACTACAGCTGCCACGCGCACAACGTGTACGGCAGAGACTCCGTCCACTACGCCGTCCACGTGCACAGTGAGTTCAACCTTCGCCTTCGCGTTTCCACGTGGGTCCGTGGACCAGCCAAACGCTACGAAAACGACCTCCGGTGTGCTTTAGACCTTGTCGAGGTCGTCGGCGTGAAGATCCAAAACGTACACGTTTTAGATGCGGAGCATCTCTTGCTCGGGTCTATGTCCCGCGGCCTTGTAGTCCGCACTCGCACTACGCACGCGTGAAGGCCTGTCCAAACAGGCTACTACAAACCACACGACTCCTGCAAAAATCGTCAAAATTGAACCGTCCGGGAGTCGTCGGTCGAATGTCTGTTTGGACACCGGCCAGGCTGGCCAAGCCACATTCACGACTTGCCTCCTCGCCTTCTCCACTTGTCGTTGACGTCGGTGCTCGTCAGACTTGACGTCACACGCCACCTGCCAATGGTATGCCTGATGCCTGTCTATCTCCCGCGGCTCACGAAGTCGCCGACCTTGCTACCGCCGTCACCTCGGCAGGAAGGCCAAAGAGGTCCGGCTTCGGATGGATTTGGGAGATTCCTTCGTCGAAGCGCGCGTTTCGGCCGCCTCGGCTCAGCTTTTTTCGTCAGAATCCGCGCTCGTAGCTCAAAAAAATTAATAAAGTGCAGTGCGCAAAAGGGAGACTTTTAGTTGTATGTAGAAACACTGAGAACTTAAGAATATAGCATTTATTTTATTAAATTTCAAACCAACCAGGTTTGTTTGTCTATACGAGGTACGTTAGGAACAAGAGCCGCGGGAATCCGATCCAATCCACAGAACTGCTGGACGATGACACGACCTTGGACACGACGCGGGCTCGCGCTCGCCTGGCTCCTGGCTTGCCCCCTCACACTCGAGTCTTCCCTTTCCCATTTTCGGGACTCCCAAAGCGGCGGAGGCCTTGAGCGATTGACCGACAGCCAAGAGAGCGTGTGAGTGGCTCTCCGGACCCACGTGATGAGCAGAGCAAGGCCGCCGTGGAGGAAGCGAGGGGGAGATCTAGCGGGGGACGCTTCCCCCGGCGGCTTTGACGGGAGGAAGTTTCCTCCGACGGCCGGAAGCGGAGCCAGCGGCGCGCAGCAACGACTTGCAGGAGTCGTGCGTATCGTAGTGTCCTGTTTGGACACCC
>JAZHYW010036939.1:0-25002 GCA_037355805.1 Ixodes ricinus
AAATAGCAAAGCAAGAACTGATCTCCATGATCGTTTTACAAAGCTGACCTCCGCGGATCCACTTTGAGCTGCTTCCTAAGGGGAAAACGTTCCATCTGATATATCTTCGGCTTATGCCGGTCATCGACCAAATCTGCGAACGTCAGCCATTGTTAAAACTGGACACAAGTAAGTTCGAATGACACCAGGCCAACCGGTTGTAGATATCATCTGGATTTAACAGCCGTTCATTAGGAATGAGTCGGTGCATTACTCGGGGGAAGAAAAAAACATGACAAACCGAGGAACGCAGACAATATGAGAAATACAAAAATAGTATATATTGAAGGGAGATAAAAAAAACAATATACACCTCGACTAAATTGTCCTAGTTTATTTAATAATTATAATAATAATAATAATATTAGTCGTTATTTTATGTGTCCACAAACAGCGCAGGGCCTTTTGTGTGGTACACAGCAAATGCCGACAAGATAAAAAGTATAAGCACTGAGAAAACATAGCTATCCCAAGAAAGCACTCACAAAACAAACATAGAACACATAGCGACATCTGACAAGCAAGATAAGGTAAAAGAAGAAGAGGCACTGAAAATACAAATACAGCAACCCCAAAAGAGGAAAAAAGAAACGCTTAAAATTGCAAACCACTGGGATCATGCAAACAGTATATTCTCTAGATTACGCCGAAAAGTTGACTTGTCACTGAATATTTCTAGGAGAGAACAATCCAACTTATTAAAATCATGCTGCATTCGTATTAGGGGAGACGTGTGAAAAAACGTGGATGGATAGAAAAAGTTGCGATTACGGCTCGAACGTGGTGGGGCGTGAAAACATACAGCGCTTAACAAGACAGGACAATCTACAAGCCCATTGACAAGTTTGTGTAAAAACAAGATATCCCGAACAACGCCGTCTGTCAAACAGAGTACATAAACCAAGTCTCTTGAGCAGCCGATCGTGGTTATAATAAAACTTACGTAAAAAAAAACGATCGAAAACGATGCGAATAAAACGCTTCTGTACACGCTCGATAGAGCAAGATGCTGTATCATTTATACAATTCCACACTATAGATGCAAACTCGAGTTTTGAGCGAATTAGACAACAGAATAAACGAACGATAAATGCATAGGAAGAAAATTGTCTTGTGAAACGTGAAATTGCTCCCAATGTTCTAAGTGATGCGTTGCATGTGACCGACACGTGATGATTAAAATTCAATGCCTTATCTATAAAAACTCAAAGATCACGAGCAACACACACTCGTTTGATGACGACGCCATCTAAGATATAACTGAACACAAGGGGCTTTCGCTTTCTACAGAGACCTATAGCCTGTGTTTTATGTTCATTAAGCAGGAGATCATTATTAAAGCACCACCTAGCTATGTTATCGACATCGCTTTGAAGAAGTGTGCATTCAGAATGTGAACTAACATGACGAAACAGCTTTATATCGTCGGCGAATAAAAGCACTTTAGAATTTTTTACCGAAGATACAATGTCATTAACAAAGATTAAAAACAAAAGTGGACCCAAGTTGCTCCCCTGAGGCACCCCTGACGACGAAATAAAGGTTTTGGACATAAATCCCGATACACGAACACAGTTTGTACGATCGCTAAGGTAGCTCCTAAACCAATTACAATACGTTGAACGTAGGCCGTAGTCATCTAGTTTACGCAGGAGCCGAACATGATTGACCCTGTCGAACACCTTCGACATGTCAAAGTAGATGACGTCTACTTGTTGATAGCCATGAACAAATGGCACAGCATAACCTAAGAATGTGCACAAATTTCTATCCACCGACATGCGTGGCCAGTAACGTCAGAACAGCGGAGGGGGTAAAGGTCGACATTCTTTGCGAGTGGGATCACGTCCACATAACCCTCTTCTTTCCCCCCTCTCAACCGACATTTTCAAAAAAGATGACAAACAGAGGACGCTAAACAGTGGTCCCGACCCAAGGGTTCATCACAACACAGAAAAACCATTCTCGATTCACTGGTGGATTATATAAGACCAGCTGGGACTTATCACATCATCTCATCTTGATGTAATCATCCCCCAATTCATGTAGTCCCTAAACCCCTACCTATCTTGCCTCAGGATGACTCGGTCAAGGAGGCGATTCTATGATAAAAATAAATACACGTATTTACTCACTCACTTTGCCGCCCTTCACCTCCCAAACACTTCCCACCCTCCCTGCCCTTAGCATTCTAAGGCTATAGAAGTTTTGCCTTACCTTTAGTTCTCAGTCACGTGGGTTCGTTATCTGGTACGCGGGACTAAAAAATTATAAAACATTTCAACCTGGAATATACGAGAAAATATAGGTGAGGCAAAGCAAGAATGCATGACAATCACGCATTTTTCGTGAACACATTCCGGCGGCGTGGAGATGTCAAAACGAAGTTTTAACGCATACCAGAAGTGACGACATTCAAGATGGCTGCGCCCTTGCGAAAAAGGTGTACAAAAACTTGCAGTAAATCCAACTTGCGAATCTACCGTTTTGTCGTATCGGGTACGCGTATCCGTGTTTGAGCACTTCTGCAGAAAATACCCCAAGAAGGGGAAAACTTTGATTATGCCCACAGAAAGTTAGCATCATTGGGAAAAACAAAAACCCAAATATAAGGGAAAAAAATGAATTTTAATAAAGCTGGCTTAAATTGTGGCTGAATTAATTTTTTTACGAAACTTAAAAATTTACATGAATAATTTAGTGAACATAAAATAAACTAAAGCGGTACCAGTCGATGACACATGTATAGGCCTACAGGCGCTTAGTATTTAATAAGCAAAACGTATGATCAATCCTAAGATACAAAAAACCAAATGTGTCACCAAAATGTCAAAAGGCTATTTTTTTTTCTGAATGTGAAGATTGAGTTTTAAGGAACAGAAGGGAGAAGGAAAACACCGTCTCATATATCCCCCTCCTGTTCCTGCAGATCTCAGGGTTTCTCATTATGGATGTGCACCAGCTCGCCAACGTTTTTACTCTAATTTGATTAATGTTTTATTTTTTTTCAGGCATAAAATATGGCAAAGAAGTGTAATATAAAAGGAAACAAATAGCCCATGTGTTATACACTTACAAAAAAATACTGCGAATTATTTTTATTGATTTATAACAATTGACAGAACTGGGTACAGAAATCAAGCAGCGCATAAGTAGCATTTCACGTTGCTTCATTTCAAAGTTTTTGTGGAGAAAAATAATTTTAATAACAATTTTTAAAAATGATTTTGTTGATTACGGAAATGGAGCCTTAATATATGAACTTATGAGGCCAACCAAAATACCCACCCCGACACGCGTGTTCGATTTCAATGAAACCGCCCTGTTATACTGGCGCAGCTGATAGCGACCTCATTCTGAATGGTAATTTACGAAATGAAAACGTTTCCCTTCAATATCTTTGTTTAAACAATGTTCGTGGCATCCAGTGCATTTCTCTTCAGATTCATAATCACACTTACAATGATCTTGCCTGTCTTTTCAGTGTCAGCAATGAAAGTCACTATCAAAGACAGAGTGCTGTATTCTCCCTGCCCCACCATTGATATTCCTTGTTGCTCCATATTCTCGGTTCTGAAAACAGGGGTTGAATCTGCGGCTAAAAAAATCGTTCTGGCAAGTATACTTTATACTCCCAATAACGCTAGCCTTCTTTTTTATTAAGAGTCATAAAGACATTTGACCATTTTTATTTCCAAAAGCAGAACATATCTAGTAATTCTAAAGTAATAAATAAACATTCAACTGGCAAAAAGCTTTTATTTTCTGAATATGTCTCGTACGTCACAAAAATATACATCCCCCTCAAAAAAAAAAATACTAGCGTAATATTGACGTCACGACTCCAAATGAAAATTCACGAGTGATTAGTCTTGTACACAAAAGGAGTGTCGATACTTTAAGCGTAGCGTGTACTTAGTAACTCTGGTCTGACCGTTTCTCAAAAAAGTGCTTGCAACCCTTTACCTGGCAGTTAATATGTTAAAGTTTACTGCAGCGGTCTTAACATTTTCTTCTCTTTTTTTGTTTGTTTTACAAGGTCGATGACAGATTACAGCTCACTCCTGCAGAATTTTTCTCGCGAGCCAAGCGGTACGCAGTTGGCTTCCAGGCCAATGGTGTGAAGCCCGGTGACCGCATTGGCGTTCATCTCGACAACAGCGTTGACAACCTGGCTGCCATCTTCGGACTGGTGTTTGCCGGAGCGACGCTCATCCTTGCCGACTCTTCGCTTACAGAACGTACGTGGCAGGAATACTCGTATGGTATTTACTTATTTATGGTTGTAAGCGAATTTGCATGTGCCACCAATGACCACCTCCCCATAAAGACTTGGATTTTTCTCTGCATCCTTATATGCATCACACGCCCATGAGTTAATAATATTGTCTTCCATTTCTTTTTTTTTTTTTTTAGAGCGCAGCTCTTAGGCGCCCGTTTCGGGCTTGAGCGGCGTCGCCGTCGCCGACGGCGTAACCGCGCGGTGCATGATGGGCAAATTTCCCCGCTAAATTTAGCAATTTTCTCCGCTAAATTTAGCGGAAAAATTTTCCCGCTAAATCTAGCTGAAACATTTTCCCCCTAAATCTAGCGGAAAATTTCCCCCGCTAAATCCAGCTGAAACATTTTCCCCCTAAATCTAGCAGAAAATTTCCCCCGCTAAATCTAGCGGGAAATTTTCCCAGCTAAATTTAGCGGAAAAATGTTCCCGCTAATTCTGGCGGAAAATTTTCCCCGCTAAATTTAGCGGGGAAAATTTCCTCCGCCCCCCCACCCCTCGAGGTCACGTGACCCCCAGGCTACGTGCCCCCGCCCCCCCCCCCCCCGAGGTCACGTGACCCCCCCCGTGCCTTCCCCTCCCCCTCAAGAGCTGCGCTCTAATTTGGCGTTACAGGGAGTTGTAAACGGCTTTCATTTTTTTTAAGGTTTCCTATTGTAATTGTACTAAAATATAGTAAATATTTTATACGTAGAGCTGGAGGTTTCTCAGCACTCAGCCATGCTTGACTTTAGAAATTCCGCAAAAACAGAAAGGTAATTTGACATCAGAGCAAGGGCTCTAATCTGGTCACTTGGCGAAAACACCGGCGAGGAATTCAGCAGCCGTGATTGGCCGACGCCGTGCTTGACCTTGGAGCCGACCAATCGCAGCGGTCGAATTCCTCACTGACTTTTTCGCCAAGTGTCCAGATTAGCGAAACAAGACGAAAGCGGAGCTGGTTTGAATGTGCCTAGGAGCTGGTTAGAATGTGACTGTGACTATGCAGTCAAAGGGACACTCGCTTGCCCGCCGATTACAGGTGCACGCACGATTCTCTCGTTGAAAATGCCGCTGAAAGTTGTCCACGAGTACTGGTAATGTGCACGACCAAAAGCGTCGCTTTCCACGATTGGCCAAGCGCTCACTATGACTTTTTAAATAGGATTAATTTTTGCTTTCATCGACGGAAATAAGACCTTCGCCGGTGTTTATTTAAGAATGCCATGACTGCACGCTTCCGCCGTGCCCTTTAGGCACATCTTCACACTTGTCATTTGCAGCTGGTGGTAATTAGGCCGGATCACAACTCGTGACGTCGCGGAGAGACAAATCCTAGTCAAGACGTTGCGGAGAAGTCCCAATAGGAGGGCGCCATTAAAACATCTTAACATTAGTAGGTATAAAAGCGCCAACAATAGGGACACAGCCATTCTGACCACGTTCCTTTGTGTACCCTGCCATCTCACTATCTATATTAAAGTTACGGTAATTATTTATCTCTCCTGTCATGTCAAGTATAGAATCCCTTACGATTGCTTTACATTAATTGCATCAATTATTTTATCGGTGTCAATTATGAGGCTTAATCACTGGTAAATTGATTTGAATCGTAAAACCAATCCCTCCTTGTTGATCGCCTTGTGCTCTAGAAGCAATATCAATGCTGCTTTTTTGCCGCCCACTGAGCAGTGTAAACGGTAATAGGGCCTTATCAAGCAGAGCAAATCAACGTTTTGCCTTGCTACCCTAGACCTTGTGTTTGAATAAAAACAAACAAACAAATACACCATAGAACATAACGACATAACATAACATAAAGACCAAGGAAGCCCTAAACCCCATTAACCTTCTGCCTCCTGCAGAAACGCATCTTGGTGCTACCCAGCGTTATTAGATACTCTCAGTTACGCAACTGCCCACAGGCGCTGCTTCCACGACAAGTACCCCTTCCCCCTTCTCCACCCCCTCTCCCCCCACGGCCCGTCTCCCGTCATTCGACGCGCCACCGTTTTGGAGACTGCCACTATGGTAACTGCAGTGTATTCTTAAAAATAGTTTTTTTTTTTCTAAATACGACATTGAGATGGCGTTTCACCGTATTCTAGGTTGAAGCTAGAGTTCAGCAGGACAACCTGGAAAAGAATGAAAGCTCACGCGACCTAGCCTTTGCTGCGCTTTTTTTACCCAGCCTCAGCTGAGACGCTGCTCTAGGAAGCCGGCCGAGGTGCCAACAATGCGGACAACAGTGAGGCAGACGGGGCCAGTCGGAACCCCAATATTTACGACCAAGGTAGACACAGCAAACAATGCGGTGTGGGAAAGAGGTTAGCGAGCTCACTGTGTTCAGAGGATGAAGGTGAGGCGGGAGCACTGCTGGAAGAAGAAAATATATTTATTTTATGTTATTATTTGTATAAGCGACGAGCACCATGACGATGTACCTTTTGCGCTGTTTCATTGGCTTCACCGGATCGTAATGTAGGCTGCGGGTTAAAGTGATATGGAGTCTGCAGATAGCAAGTCGTCTGCTACTTGCGGGAAGGGGGGGGGAGTTGCGGTGACGTCAGAACGACGCCGACCTCTGATTGGCTTTGATTGAAAAAATAGTGGGTAGACCTCAATGCTAGATAACTTGAGGTCTACCCACTATTTTTCTCAATCAGCCAATAAGAGCTTGACGTTCTGGCAGCATCGCAACCGCTGCACAGGAAGCAGACGAACTTCCGCGCTGCATAGATTGCAGCCCAGCAAGCAAGCGCTCATATCTACCGTGAGCCAGAATATGCTAGCGTGAAACGCACAGACACAATTCTTAACGCGTCCTGCAACGTTTATAAGTAAATTATGCGACATAAACTACCTTAAGTTCCACTAAATTAAGGGGCTGTTTCTTCTTTTCGCAGGTGACCTTCAGTATCACATCGCCGCAGGTGACGCCTCTAGAATTCTGACCGATCCAAAGAATGAGCCAAAAGCAATCCGCGTGAAGAAACTTCTGGACCTAAAGGTACTTCAGTGCGTTTTCTCATTGAATTAGACCCTTTTCCGAATTCAGGGCCATCTCGTGGTTCAAAAAGCAGTGTCATTTTCGACAAACTAGTGGCCGTCGTGAAACTCTATTTCATCGGGCACCGCCACTTTCGCGCGCGTTAATCACGTCAATGCAATAAGAGAATTGGCTCTATGATCACCTCCTAATAGACTGATCTTACTAAGCGTTCGGCGCATGCGTGAAGCCGCCATAACTTTAGTTCACAAGATGCAGACGGCCGTGCATGCGAGGGCTCGTGCCGTCACGTGCACCACGTACGCAGAGCTCCAGCGGGGTTGTCGCACGTGCAAAAGGACTGAAGTTCCCTCGATGCATTTGGATCAGCTCCAACTCCAGATCTCGATCCGTATCTGACAAAAGTCGCTGCGCCGATTTCGGCGGATTTGACCAGAAACCAGCCTGGCCAGCCCTGGGCGCGCACACGTGACTATCTTTCTCGCCCGGCATCTCGCCTCGGACGAATTCGTAATGGCCGCTCACGAACTGCCGCCCGCTTTACTGCTGCTGCTGCTTGATGACAGTTCGTCGTCAAGTTGCTCGAGCAGCTCCTCCAGCAGGAGCGGCTTGAGTAACAGCGACGAAGAGGATTGCTTGTATGTCCCGCGTCAATTCGACTCCCTTCTCGGACCTCCGCAGAAGAAGCAAAAAATCGTAACGTGCTTGGACACCGTTCCCGAGTATTCCGATGAACCGGCAAGTGGGCTATGCGGATGCATATCGCTTATCGTTACGTATCTTTCACATCATGATTAACTTCGCTCGTGCGCTGAACACGTGTTGTTAGCACCGCGATTGCGAAAACCTGTGCTTCGAGATCCGAGACCGCGGCAAGGGAATTCCCGGGAAGGTGAATGACGAGAAGGCATCCTGCCGATCCCGGAGGAGTGGTCATGTTCCACTGGGGATCCGGAGACGGAGGGACTTCTTTCGGTTCGCGTACTCCATCTCGGATATGGTGCACTGATCCAGGCGCGCTCCAAAACGACCCGTGGAATTCGTCATAGGTGAGGCTACCTACAAGGCACAACCACCTTTTGGTTTAGACAGAAAACTTTCTAGGCAGTTAAAGGTTGGTCGCAAAAAAATACACAATGCTTTTCAACTACTACATGCTCTCACGCACACGCACAGTGATACCTTTGGATGGTAAGGAAGCTTCTCAACTCGTATCTAAAAGACCACACAAACAAAACGAAAGTATATATTTTTAACCGTGACATCTTGCTGTACTATTTCTGTTCCTGGCCATTGTGCACTACAAGTAATACATTGGTCCACGTGCTTAGCTAATTCCGAATTTGCAGCATTATTATTTACGTTTATTCGCGGGTGACGGTTGTGGGCGACCTTAAAAAAGAGAATGTTCGGTGGTTTTGTGGCGGTTGTAGTTTTGTATATAAAGAGATTGGTTGAATAAAATTAGTAACTGAGTTAGAGACGCTGTCTGTCCCCGTTATTTTCTTTTCCACAGTAAAAGAAGAAAATTTCGTTTCTTTGCCCCAGTCTCGGGTTAAAATCATGGTAAACTTCCAATGGCTCGCCTTCGCACTGACCGTAATTTCGTTTCAAACTTTATCGCACGAAACATAATTCAGCTTCCCACAAATATTGCATCCTGAGTTTCACGCTTTTGCATAATGTTAAGAACACTCTGAAACGCAGCACAATGAAGTTATAGTACGCTGCCAAAATTCAAATTACAACTCGGTAAAAAAAAAAAAAGGTGATCAAAATTATTCGATATAATTATCGTACTGCGCACGTCCAACACCCAGGATTCGTGCCGCAGTCTAGCACTTCTTACAGGTTAGGTAAGACACAAAATCTCATTGCCTTCTTTATATCTTTACTCTCATTGCAGGATGTCTTCGTAATGGGTGCAACGGCCGACGGGATCAACGCGTCCGAATTCGAAGCGGCCGATGAAAAGAGCCTCGAGGAGGTTCCTGTCCCAGACCCTAAAGCTACCGTGGTTGCCCTCGCCTTTGCGGTGGATACGGCCGGGCCCCCAAAGCCGTCGAAATCACGCACTACAGTTTTGTGGCCAACTTTTACACGGCCAGGTAATGTAAACACTGGCAAAAAAGCTTGCGGTTCCACTCGCTCACAGCGTAAGAAAGGCGGGTCGAGGCGAGGCGTCTTTTCGCCAGGCCCTACCGCAGCCGACGCTGCCGGAGCCAATCAAAAAGCGGCAAATGTTCATCGTCATGAAGCTCCTTCTCTGGAGGTTTCTAACACAGGTTAAACCAAGCACGCACAGAAAACAATTGGAAGCGTCCTTTACCTTTAAAGTCCGATAAGGGATGAAATGCCTTAGAGGACTTTGAATTTTCAATTTTCCCGCTGTAGTGGGGAAACCACATCCGTGTATAGTTCACGTGGCGTCAGGTACCCCAATTTCCCAGCCAAATTGACCTTTTTCATAGTTTGGCCACGATCGTGGCGCGCCCTAGCGGGAATCGCTCGAAACACTTTTGGCGGCTCCGGGACCGTCTCTCCGTCGTCCGCGCCAGGCCTGGCGTGTCTCCCGGTCCATATCTTTGCGTGTGTTCTCTGGTGGCGTTGTTCCGTCTTTCACCATTCTGAACGTGTATTTCTGTCCTCGTTTTGCGTGCATATTTCCTTCAAAATGGCTGAGGACGACCTGGGGCCCTGATCTGAACACTTCGTGAAAAAGTCGGCGAGAAATACGGCAGCTGTGATTGGCAGGTGCCAAAGTCAAGTGCAACATCGGCCCATCGCAGCCGCCGATTTTCTCGCCCACTTTTTCGCCAAGTGTCCAGATTAGGGCCCCTGGAGGATTAACAAAAGTCACTGTTTACGATACAGAGGATCTTGTTCGTTTTTATACCTTCAAGGATGGACAGACCGCCGACGTCGCATCGGTTCACCATCGACTCGGAGTCACTTAATCGTCACTTCGGTGTCGCGTCTTGCCAGCAACTAAAGAAGGAGTCGGCTTTCAAGGCAGAGTCGCAGAGTGTTATGTGAGGAAAGTAATGGTGACCAGTTTCGATACCGACTCAACCATTCCCCTTTTGCGGAGCTTGTGAGCTCCATTTATGAGGCCAGGCCACTACAAACAGCTGATTTTGCTCTCCTTGATCGCTTAATTAAGATATTGAAGCTTATTGCGTCCGTCACTTCGCCGTCCCGTGTACCGCGCGAGCGCGCGGAATATCGCCGTATTCGGGAATGTCTAAACAAACTCGGACGGTGTGAAAGCCGGGCGGTCTTGATATTGCTAAGGCTTGCCTGAACCGTCAAAAAGTAAGGAACGGTATGTTAGAAACAATCTCTCTTCGAATTCGGCACGTTTACGAACCTTCGACAAAGTGGGTCTAGCAAACAGGGGAGCTTACGGTTGGTTGCCAAGGCATTCCATCCTGGTTCTGTCTCTGTACGGCTCTAATTCGTTTCGCACGCTTTCGCACACTGATGACCCAGCCACCCAACACGGAAGATTCGCGTCCTAGGCTTTTGAAAGCAGGGCAAAAAGGGCGGGGTGTTTGACATTGCGTGCTTTCGTGCACCACCCGCAAAAGGCTGCTGATACTCTATAAAATCTTGCGCTTGAACCATTTTTGCTGTTATTTGTGCAACCTATAGCTGCATGGTGGTGAGGCATGACGACTATGAAGCCTAGCCGCGAGAAAAGCGGAGGAGTCGAGCCTAACTAAGCACTGTCCGAGCGACCGAGCGGACGAGAGAGCCTCCAAAAATGGCGCTTTTCCCTTTCCTCCCCTCTCCCAGAGTCGGCGCATGCGCCTAGCGATCTCTGAAAAAGGTCAATTTAGTGGGGAAACTGAATTGGCGCATAGGTCGCGAGACGTCAATTTTTCCGCTAAATTTAGCGGGGAAATTGAATTGGTCTGTAGGTCCTGTGACGTCAGGTCCCGTGACATCAAATTCTGCGCTAAATTTAGCGGTTAATTCCCGCTAAATTTGGCGGGAAAAGGATGGATGGGCGGAAAAACTATGGGAATTGGGGGGGGGGAGGGGAGTAGCGTTAGAGAGCGCGCTTTGAAAGAAAAACGGAGAATGCGCTGGCGAGCTGGTGGACGTTGGTCATGATGTAGAATACCCGAGACAGTGGTAAAAGAGGGGGAACTTGGTGGAAGAAAAAGGACAGAGGAAGAAGAACGTCTCAAACTCAGCCTCTTTGACCGCAGTCGCGGGTATTCCTACATCATGATGCTTCGAAGGCAAAGGGTGGCGGCGCATTCAGTCCGCGTGATTCGTCCACTCGGTGCAAGCAAAGGCACAAAGGCGATCGTGACGTTGCACTTTTGCCTCTGCTTGATTGGCTTCTCCGGACAGTAGCGTCGGTCGGATTTAAAAGGGATTGTAGATACGCCTCCAATGAACTTGCAACTTTAGCCGATAATGCGCCGGGAAACTGAGGAAGAAGAGGAGAGCGGACATCAGAATGCCGAGCTCCGGGGCCCTAAAGTCGACAAATACAAAGTTGGAGGCGAAAGTTCGCGGAGAGCGCCGATTGGACGCCGGGGACGAAAGCGCGAAGTCATCGTCGTGATAGTCCAGTCGGTGCGCTCCGCGAACTTCGGCCAATATATACATTGCGTTTGACGAGTTTAGAGCCCCTGGTTCAAACGCCAAAGCAACGAATGATGAAACAATAATCGTAAACACAATAAGCCACGACCTGCGTTCCTTAAGTTGTCGGTTACTAAGGGCAGTGAATATTGAATGAATAAATGTTTCATTTAAGCAATAAGGTCTGGAAGGAAGGGGGAGCAAAAGGCGACCTAATAGACCTATTGCTGTCTTACCCAAGCATCAAGGAGAATGCAGGGATTGGTGTTCCACGCGGCCACACGTGCTGGCCTCAGCAGTAGTAACTTTTCCAAAGCAAAAACCTAAAACAAATGGCATCTTGCACGCGCGTTCGTCAACGCTTTATTTGGCTATTTAGTTCGAATCTTTTATACGGGGAAGGCGTGCGCGTGTGGCGCGTGGAACACCAATCCCTGCATTCTCCTTGATACTTGGGTAATATAGCAAAGGGTCTATTAAGCCGCTCGACGTGGCTCCATCCCGCTTTCGAACGCTAGAACAGTCCATTCTCTAATAATATATATTATTAGTCGACTCTGCGCTCGACTGAATGCATTATTTGCCCAGCAAAACTGAAAGAATACACGACTGTACAAATCGAACGCGAAGCAAACACACAGTGGAATGATTCACTCGATGATCGCACGAATACGTAACCGAAAAGAACGGGGAAAAACAGAACATATGTCAAAATATCTATAATGTATAATTCACTGTTTAAAAATGTGCACCCTTACTTGTTTTTTTGTTATGTGCTTTTTTTTTTTGTTTGTTTAAGAGTCTGAAAAAGCTTAGCAGTTTTTATTACTGGCTAATGTTTTTGTTGTTTTACAGATTTTAAAAATCCAGATATGTATAAAGGAACTTACTAAAGTCATAAAACACACGTGATCAGATGATATACTGCTGTTACGTGTATCCAATTTGCATGGATTCTCCGTACAATTCGTATCCCAGGATTCCACTCTGAAAGTAACAGTCCCACTGCTCATTCATTATCATAGGATTCGGCGTTCGCTGCAGGAAAGATAACAAAATTCACAGCAGAGATGCTTCAAGCCCGTTCCAAGCATATCTGCTTCTTGCATACGCATGCTTTCAAGCATGTCTGCAGAAAGTTTTTTTTTTACGAACAGTGTGACACGGCCGCCCAACACTCCTCAGTCAGTGTCCGCAGACTGCTTTTTGTATGGTGTATGAACAGGCCTGCGCGGCCACGTTCCCTTATGGCGCAACTCAGTGCGATCTTCAGAATGAGGAAACGCGATCCGGGCGTTGGCACTCCGAACGCTCTGTGGGGAACTAGAAGAGTGGGCATTTCTAAGCCGCAGCAAAAGCAGTTTTGATATTTTTTTAATTAAAAGTAATGTAAATCTTTCATAAAAAAAAGCTTTCAGCGAAATGCTTTTTTTTTATTTTAGCTTTTTTTTTAGCGGGACCCTTTCTTTGTTCGACGCGAGTTGCTGTATCCATGCTCTACAGGAAAGGGAACTCAAAGTCGCTTTTTGCAGTGTGATACTGCCTCATTGAAGCGTACATTTTGTACACAAGGTTGTTTTTTTTTAAATAAAAACCTTGAAAGCTAAAAAGGTGCGGTATGCGAAAGCGAGTTATACGACCAGGCGGACATTATATTTCAGTGTGAATGCAAGTAATAGTTGACGAATTGACGAAAACTTACTACTTACTTTCTTTTTTTTAATTACACGCTTCAGGGCACATATTTATATTGATGAATTGGAGGCAGTCAACGTTGAAGACCAGCCCAGCTTTTAGAAATTCTCGATTGAGCAAGCAGTTTGAACTATTCATCGTCAACCCTTGTTCTGGAAATCTCTTAATGCCTAAACCAAATGTTCGATGCCCACTGGAAGCACAACCCTCGTTTGACGTCGGGGGGTCACCCGTTTGTGACGAAATTTCTGTCGCATCGGAGCATTCACATCTTGCTAAATCGATTATTTTCAGGGGGTCTTTTTCTTTTTTTAACCTGACTCGTATTTATGATTAAAGCGCTTTTAGTTATATCGCGCAGCAAAGCAAAGCAACTATTCGCGGCCGATGAGGTGGCTTATCTCTTTACCTCGCCAGCTCCAGAGCACCGACTGCAATCAGCTCCGGGGCGCTGTGACCCAAAATATTGAGGGAAACTTTCGTCATTAAAACGTTACCCTCTGGCGTCAAACGAGGGTTGACCATCCGGCGGGCATCGCCAACTCATCGAGCGTTTGGTTTCGGTATCGACAAATTTCCGGAACAAAAGTTTCCAGTGAAGAACTCGAACTGCGTGCTCGACCCAGGAATTTTAAGGACTGGGCTGGCCTTCGACGTTAATTTCCTCTATTTCTTCGATATAATCTCGTGCCCTAAAACGTATAATAAAAAGCAATTAGCGAATTTTCGTGAATCCGTCATCTATGAGTTGTATTCAATCTCAGTGATCATGACATTCGCCTGGCCATATGACGCACTTGCGCAGCTCGCATTTGTGCAGGGTTAACTGATCCTTTTATTTTTATATTAAAAATCTGTATTTAGGGGAAAAAACACCCAGTGTTACTCACTTTTATTTATTTGTGATACAAGCGCACACGCTTCGATAGCCCCTATTCAGCAGTGCGTGCCATCTAGTGACTTCTACGCCAACTATCCGAGTCCGCCATTGCTTGGGCACGCACTCTGAGCGCTTATTGGACGCGAGGGCTGCGTCAGCGTTCGGCGTGAGCTCGTAACCAATCACACGCTTCGCGCCCAAGAAATGGCGACTGTCAATGTTGCTTGATGGGGTTTTTAAAAGGCTCCAACGTTGCTTGTTACGCTCTGAAACATTCTCGTGCGCCAACCACAATTTCTTTTTTACAAATGTCGAGGCCAAGAGAAAAACAAGCCAAAAAAAGTTTTAAATGAGGTTTCTGCTTTAAAACTGTTAGTGACCTCTCCCTTATCCTTTGATAAAACTTTACCTCACATCTCCAACTTTCTTGGGCATCAACGCATCGGCGCATGTACTGAAACAACTGAAAGAGAACAAACATCGCAATGTTCCCAATGGATATTTTAGATAATAAGCCGTATTTAAACTTTTGGACGCGTATGGCTTTTATGAAAATAATCCCTGGAGAAGGGGAACAAGAGGGACAAAGGACAAACACAAATCTCCAAACACAGCTAGGTGACTGGTGCGCGACCAAAAATCCGCCTGGTCCGGGTACCGAACCCGGGACCTCTCCATTACAGGTGGAGCGCTCTACCAACTGAGCTAACCAGGGGTTAGACGTCAGTAGAGCGAACGGGTTTTATCAGCTGCCACCAATCTAACACCATCAAGGGTGAAGCTTGCAATTTAAGGTTATGATTATAATGCAATTAAATGCAAAGGTGCAAACGAGCTGGACAAGAATAATGAAAATAATCCCTGGAGAAGGGGAACAAGAGGGACAAAGGACAAACACAAATCTCCAAACACAGCTAGGTGACTGGTGCGCGACCGAAAAAATCCGCCTGGTCCGGGTATCGAACCCTCTCCATTACAGGTGGAGCGCTCTACCAACTGAGCTAACCAGGGGTTAGACGTCAGTAGAGCGAACGGGTTTTATCAGCTGCCACCAGTCTAACACCAACAAGGGTGAAGCTTGCAATTTAAGGTTATGATTATAATGCAATTAAATGTAAAGGTGCATGCGAGCTGGACAAGAATAATAAAAATAATCCCTGGAGAAGGGGAACAAGAGGGACAAAGGACAAACACAAATCTCCAAACACAGCTAGGTGACTGGTGCGCGACCGAAAAAATCCGCCTGGTCCGGGTATCGAACCCGGGACCTCTCCCCTTACAGGTGGAGCGCTCTACCAACTGAGCTAACCAAGGGTTAGACGTCAGTAGAGCGAACGGGTTTTATCAGCTGCCACCAGTCTAACACCAACAAGGGTGAAGCTTGCAATTTAAGGTTATGATTATAATGCAATCAAATGCAAAGGTGCATGCGAGCTGGACAAGAATAATTAAAATAATCCCTGGAGAAGGGGAACAAGAGGGACAAAGGACAAACACAAATCTCCAAACACAGCTAGGTGACTGGTGCGCGACCGAAAAAATCCGCCTGGTCCGGGTATCGAACCGACCTCTCCATTACAGGTGGAGCGCTCTACCAACTGAGCTAACCAGGGGTTAGACGTCAGTAGAGCGAACGGGTTTTATCAGCTGCCACCAGTCTAACACCAACAAGGGTGAAGCTTGCAATTTAAGGTTATGATTATAATGCAATTAAATGTAAAGGTGCATGCGAGCTGGACAAGAATAATAAAAATAATCCCTGGAGAAGGGGAACAAGAGGGACAAAGGACAAACACAAATCTCCAAACACAGCTAGGTGACTGGTGCGCGACCGAAAAAATCCGCCTGGTCCGGGTATCGAACCCGGGACCTCTCCCTTACAGGTGGAGCGCTCTACCAACTGAGCTAACCAAGGGTTAGACGTCAGTAGAGCGAACGGGTTTTATCAGCTGCCACCAGTCTAACACCAACAAGGGTGAAGCTTGCAATTTAAGGTTATGATTATAATGCAATCAAATGCAAAGGTGCATGCGAGCTGGACAAGAATAATTAAAATAATCCCTGGAGAAGGGGAACAAGAGGGACAAAGGACAAACACAAATCTCCAAACACAGCTAATGTGACTGGCGCGCGACCGAAAAAATCCGCCTGGTCCGGGTATCGAACCCGGGACCTCTCCCTTACAGGTGGAGCGCTCTACCAACTGAGCTAACCAAGGGTTAGACGTCAGTAGAGCGAACGGGTTTTATCAGCTGCCACCAGTCTAACACCAACAAGGGTGAAGCTTGCAATTTAAGGTTATGATTATAATGCAATCAAATGCAAAGGTGCATGCGAGCTGGACAAGAATAATTAAAATAATCCCTGGAGAAGGGGAACAAGAGGGACAAAGGACAAACACAAATCTCCAAACCCAGCTAATTGACTGGCGCGCGACCGAAAAAATCCGCCTGGTCCGGGTATCGAACCCGGGACCTCTCCCTTACAGGTGGAGCGCTCTACCAACTGAGCTAACCAAGGGTTAGACGTCAGTAGAGCGAACGGGTTTTATCAGCTGCCACCAGTCTAACACCAACAAGGGTGAAGCTTGCAATTTAAGGTTATGATTATAATGCAATCAAATGCAAAGGTGCATGCGAGCTGGACAAGAATAATTAAAATAATCCCTGGAGAAGGGGAACAAGAGGGACAAAGGACAAACACAAATCTCCAAACACAGCTAATTGACTGGCGCGCGACCGAAAAAATCCGCCTGGTCCGGGTATCGAACCCGGGACCTCTCCATTACAGGTGGAGCGCTCTACCAACTGAGCTAACCAGGGGTTAGACGCGGATCTGCGTATGCCACAGATCTACGTTGTTTGTTTTTTTCTTGTTTTTTTTTTTTGCATTGATTTTTATGGGTTACGTTTGAATAATTGTCATTTTCCGATTTTCTTGGCAAAGGATCGTAATGTTCCCGAGGTCTGTAACAGCTTGAGTATCATAGAACGCAAATCAACTAGAAATTCGATATTTCCCTGAAACCTTTTTATTCCACGAAAATGTCCCAGAAAGTGTGCCACGGATAGCAGTGACTGACCTCTCCGCGTGCTCGCAGAGAAGCTGACACGAGACTATGTATTATGCAATAAGACCATTGAACCCACGTGTTTACACTGAATTAAAATCTTCTTGCGCAGGACTTCGATCAGCGACGACGGAGCAGACGTGATATTGGCTTCGCATCCGATTGCACACATGGCGGGCTTCCTTTTCACTCTCGTAGCAGCGCTCATCGGAAAAACCTGCGTAGTTTGCAGCCCCTCGCTGCCATTTGACAAGCTGGTTCGTCTCATCGACGAATACAAGGTAATAATATTATAGGGATGAGTACAAGAAATCCCCCCCCAAAAAAATACTTTACATTTTTTTTTTACCGCAAACTAATTTACGCATTGTCGAACGCCCATTTTAAGCACAAATGTAGCCAGCGGTTCGAAGCAGAGGCCAAAGTTTCCGGAGTGATCGTTATTTTATTCGAAAGCTAAAAGTGAATTTTTAAATTTTTCAGTGGGAAAATTAGCGGCCGACTTTATTAGGCCCTCAAATACATGGAGCAGAATACCGGCAGTCAGAAACGTTAGCATCTCACTTTATTTAGGAAGAACACTCCTTGAATTTAACGGGTTTTTAATCCATTATTTCCGAGAGTCGCAAATCATATAGGTGGCAAGGAGTCACCAACAAACACCAAAGAAATATTTTGGGTGGCTCGGCTAGAGTCACTGGCAACTTCAGAAACACGTGCCGTGTCTCGAGCACCTTATGATCGCTCCGCCGCGAATGAGTTCGCGGAACTTGCCGATAGGAACAGCCAAGAGCAAATCACCAAGAGGCTTCTAGATTTCGGCACTTGTTGAAATCTGACACAGAGTCTTGTTTCGTGCGCGTACATCCGCCGCTCACGAGACATTGGGTTTAATTTAGTCAACGAAAAGCTGTTGTTGGTATAAAGTCACTGATATAGCTGAAAAAAAAACGGTATTATGTTAATACTTCATTCGTCCTTCGATCGGAGGTCTTACCGGCTCATGCAGAAACTTCATTGGATGCGGAGCGACTATAATAAATGCGCAGGACTCGCCCCGCCGTCTGTTTCTTAAGCTGTCGCTGATTATAACTGGAGAGAAAAACTCGGAGGATGCTTAAGCTTCGCCTTTAAGAGTGGAACGCGATAGCGTTATCGGGCCCCGTTCGCATTGCCTTCGCATTCGCCGTGCAAGCGTGCCTTGCGTATCCTAGTCAGTAACGTGTCTGGCTCGCAGAAGGGTTCTGGGTTCGAATCCCGCTTAAAATCATTGAATTTTTTCGTTAAGGCGAGTGAATTAGTCTATAAAGGGAAATCATTTGAGACGTGCGGCGACCTTTGATTCGCATTACCTGTCGCGTTTTAATCACTTTCATTCCCTGCGTGCTGTCACGTTTCACGTGCGCGTTTGAACTTCTCGCGCGAGGTCATCTGGCTGTGACGTCATGACCCTATCGACCAATCAGGATTTTCCCGTCACGCCACCTACGCCGGCTTTTCTGGGAAACGAGCTCCTTAACGCTGCCGGATTAAAAATAGGACTTCATCTACAACGTGTCCTAAAAAAAAGACACAAAAAAAACTTTTTTTTTTTTTTTAAGAACAGCGTTTTGCTGGACGCTTAGCCTCCCCGAAATGTACCTCCAGCGGTCCGAACCGTAGGATATCGTAGTCTCCAAAGCTAAATACTTCCCCTTATGTCTCGTGAGCGCTGCGCATCAATTACTGCAATTTATGAGGCGAGGGAGAGAGAGAAAGAGATATAACTTCATGAGGCCCAAAGAATATGAGCAGGGAGCCTCAGTTCAGGCCCCCTCTGGTGGCGTACTCCAGAGAGGACTGGATGTACGCAGCCACGTAAACTTGATCTAAGAGTGTGGTGACCGTAGTCAGCCACTCGTGGTTGGGGAGGAAGGACAGGGAGGGGTGGGAAACATGAGGCTCGAGATACACGTAGCACATACCATGGCATGTTTAAACGTTACTGAAATAAAGTAACTAAATACCCTTACTCGTTGCTAGCTCAACAAGTGAGTATACGTTACTCGTTACTGCTTTTCAAAAAGAATGCATTACCTAAGCTTGAAGGTAACGCATTATTTTCTCGTTAGTCCGAATGTGTTATTTTTATTAAGTTTACAACATTTGTAGCTGTTAATAATTCCTCGCTTTTGAACACGTTTGTTCGGGGATAACTGTGGCTATACTCACACACCTGGTGCATGTCTTTTTATGGCCTGTCTAGCGTTTTCTCTTCGTGCAAATTACAGGCGCGAGCTCAGCTGAGAACTAGCTTGGCTACTGGCGTTGCACACCTCCAGAAGTAACTAAATTCCGCTACTCGTTACTTCCTCAAACAATAACAAAAGTACGTTAATCATTCCTTTTCTTAAAAAGTAGCCACGTAGTTATTTCGTTACTGAAAAAAGTAACTATACCCGTTTTCACCTCAAGAACCGAAGTAAAAAAAGACCGCTCCTCGCGGAGTATTACCAATTTCCCCCTTTATGTTGAGAATTACGATATATTTAGGTGCATTTTAGATTAGATATATGTTATCTGATCAATACATACACGTTTCAAACTCCAAAAGCATCGCTTCCTCTTCCGATAAGCAAATATTGTAAGAAGTACTTCGCGTCGCGTTTAAGCAATGCGTAAAACATTTATTTTTTAAGGTGAAAACAGGTATAGATACACGCACCGCTATACTTGTAAAGCGTTACTTACAAGCAAGCCTCAAACTAACCGTTCCTTCATTGTTTGCCCAGGTTGCACTGGTTCCTAGTTCCCCGGCCATGCTGCAGTATATCGCCAACGAAATGAAACGCACGGGCATTCAGCTCGACTCCGTCCGGAAGATCAACGTTGGCGGTGGCGTGCCCACCGAAGCCCTCGTTGCCACTCTGAAGGCCGTCTTCAAAGAACTGCGCTGTATCTCGAGCGTATACGCACCAGCAGAGGCATGTGGCATCGTGTGCCTGGCCGAGGACGTGTCCGCCGGACCTGTCAGTATGGGCTGCCCCAACGCGATGGTGGAGCTTAAGGTGATCACTGAGAGGACACACTTCTTAGTTATTTTCAATCGACAGGACAGAGTGCCTACATACAAAAATTGTTTGGAAAACAAATTTAGCGTGACTCCAACAGGCACCTAGAGAGACGAAGAAAAGGCACCCATCGTCATAATTTCGTAGCTTACAAATCACACCTCGTGTCGCACCACAGCTGGACAAGAGTGAAGAGGCGCGCGCACTTACGACCCGCACAGGAAGTTCTCACAGGGGTTGTTTCTCCCTGCCGCCGCAGCTAAAGGGTGTCTCTGTGACCTAATCCTTCCAGGAGTTGTTCCTGTATAGGGGGTATTCACACGACGCCATATTTGAGGGAATGGTTTAAAGCGTATGCTCAGCACGAGCTCAAGTTAATAGGCTGCTAAGAGCGGCAATAGTATTGGTGCGGAATGCACGTTGCAAAAGAATATAAGGGGGTTGTTCCCCCCCCCCCGGCGGGATCACAGCTGTACCGAAGTTATGAAGTTATGTAAATCGCCAATGTCCCGCCTAACCAACTATCTCTAAACTTGCCAGTAAGTTGACTCCTTCATTCTCCAGTGTCAATAAACGTCTTTTTACTCACTCACTGTGGAAGCTCGACGACAGCACGAGCTCAGCAGTCGCGCATACAGCTATGGCCGCTAGTGAATACTCCCGATAGGCTTCCTACGGAAGCCAGAGTGCGCGTCTGTTTTCCACGTGTCGCCCCACCGCTATTCGCCGAGATCGATCGCGTGAGGAACAGAGAACCCTATGCCGTGCAGGAAAGTTACCGATACGGTCGCTTTGACGACGTTGCACGCGCCCCGGCGTATGTTCCCCTGCTTTTGCCTCCTTCTCCTCTTTTCTTGTTTTCCATAAGCGGCGGCGCGCTGCGCCGCAATTCGCTGAATTCAGTCACGTGACCGGCCTCAATCGACGGAGCACGGCTCTTACACGCGCGAGGAGTGGCTTTCTCGTATAACTTAGGACTTCAAAATGGCTGAACGCGCAACTCTGGATACCGTAGAGAGCCAATACAGGAATTCTAATCCTTCCTAAAGACTTTAAGCCTTCCTAAAACCTTTTGATGAAATTCACCCTAGGCGTTTCTTGCAAGTACCAGCAACCACTATTGTGGGAACGCGCAATACATGTGCTACGAGCGAGTGCTCCGCCGCCTATTGCTTCCAAGGGCTGCACGACGCATGCCCCTCGTGCATTGGCGCATTTAGCACTAGAGAATACAGAAATCTATGGCACGACTTCCAAGACAAGCGCAAACACATTAAAAGGCTTTAATTCTTCACAGTGCTTTAACTCCCAGCAGGGAGGCACCCGAAACTCCCCGTGGTAGCAGCTTCACTCCGCGGTTTGGAAGACACATTCCCAGACTATTCAAGCTCACAGGTCATAAAGCCACCTGCATACAGGGACTTTCGCGGGGACACATCTTCTTCGCCTTCTCAGCAAACGATTTTCTATAAACATGCTTTTATCTGTAGGAAGTCAAAGTTTTTTTTCGATCAGCGCACTACACTTATTTCAAATTAGTAAATTGACACGCGTTTTCAATCACGGCAGTCGGATCAGTTGTTCCGGTTCTGTTCGGAGGACCGGTAGAGATAACAGTGAAGATCGAAAGCTGTGTCGTTTTTATTCCAGATCATCGACGTGGCAACCGGCGAAAAGCTGGGCCCTAACGAAGCTGGAGAGCTCTGCTACCGAATTCCGAGCGTAATGAAAGGGTATTACAAGGACCCTGAAAAGACCGCACAAGTCGTGGATGCCGAGGGCTGGTACCGATCAGGTATGTCGAATCCACTCAACATCAATTGTGTTCAAAAACCTAATTGAACGACATCGCTTATTCATTTGGTACTGATAGTCTTTGAAATAAAACTAAGAATCTTTCAAGTTTCTGCATCATATCAGATACGGTGGAACGGCACCGCCTCACAAAACAAGGTTCGCTCCCATTTCTGGCAAATGCCATCTGAAGGCGCAGCATGACAGGAGCTTGAAGAACCCGTGGCGCGAAACCGCGCCTGCACGAAAGCCTTAAACCGGCAGTGCCTTTGCCGGGATATGCGCGAACCCCGTGGGAAATGCTGGCCCCCTTTCTGACCTTGTTTGAGACGTCGTCGTGTTTCTTCCACCCAGTCTCAGGTGGTCTAACAAAATGGCTTGTTTAAACACCTCTGTATTCTTTTTCTTTTCTTTTTTCTTTAGTTTTAGAGGTGCCCTTTGGAAGTTTCAGACATTCCAAGGGTGATGATTTAGGAACTTTTTCACTCGAAACCTGGCTTTCCGTGACGCGCGGGATTCATAAAAAGTAAAGAATGCGACAGTTTTAAATTTGGTCGACGACCATCGGTGTCTAAATTTATTTCTGCATTAAGAACCACACAAAAGCCTCTGGGAAAATATTAGGACATTAAATTGTTATAAAAATTAAAATTTTAGTTAGAAATATACTGCATATGCAACAAGAATTAGTAATAATTAAACGCAAATATTCCGAGGATTCCGAATAATGGCTTTTAGGTTAGTTTTTTAATAGCAACCCACATATATGTTAGTAGATACCTTCTGCTCTTTGAACATCAAATCAAGGCAACCTTAAATATACATCACTTTTATTTCCTTCTCTTAGGACACATTTTGAACAGTCAATAAATAGTTTGACTTTGAGCCCAAACTAACAAACCCAAAAATAGTCCATTTTCGTATGAACGAGGCATACACATGTTTTAGAGTCTAAACGAAACGACAATAAGGTATATAGTTAGCAGCACATGTACGTAACGCGTTACTAGTAACGAGTTACTTCAACCTACACCCTAAGAAATGCCTGCGCGTCTACTTACCCGCAAAACACTCGAAGAGCCAATCTCTGCGATCTACGAAATCAGCTCAGCGAATGATGAGGCGGAACGTCTGTTTAGACCTCAAAATTAAGTCTGCGCTGTGGCATTACACCATGCAAGCATGACGCTTTGCATTGCGTAATGCCACAGCGGAGACTTCATTTTTAGGTCGTAAACAGATGTTCCGCCTCATCATTCGCTGAGCTGATTTCGTAGATTGCAGGGATTGGTTCTTAAAGTGTTCTGCGGGAAAGTAGACGCGTAGGCATTTCTTAGAGTGTGGTTACTTTTCTCGGTAACGAGTAACCTATTCAGTTACTTTTTTTAGAAAAGAAACGAGTAACGTACTCAGTTACTTTGAGGCCAAGTAACGAGCAATGGTATTTCGTTACTTTTGAGGAGTAACGTGTACAACGCCGTTTAAACAGCCTCGTTTTCATTCTAACCCGAGTATGCGTCTATTGCGACAAAGGCAGATGAGCGACCCGAAAAACAACTAAACAGTGTGACATTATAACAACGTTGATAGCTGAACACATCAGTTGATCTCTACAGCTGGGAATGTCCTTTACCCAGCGAACACAATAAGGTTCGGTGGTTGAACCTTCCAGAATCACGTACAGACAGAACGTAAAACCAGAGGTTGCGAACGCAGGAAGACACAGAATCCACTGACACCTTCGAACTTTAGAAGCAGAGATAACAAAAAGAGAGGGAATCCCAGATTTACCAGCTCTTCCTGAAGCGGTTCCTTCGAGCGCATCAGTAGAACGACTTTTCAGCGTCGCCGAAGATGTTTTCTCGATGAAGCGGGGAAACGAAGCCGATGAAAACTCCGAGAGGCAGCTACTGCTTAGGTGCAACAACTACTGAAAAGAAAACAATAAGCCATGAAACAAAACAAAAAAGAAACAGTTCTGTATTTGGTCCTCAAAGTAACGAGAAAAGTAACTCGCTACTTTGAAGGTAAAGTAACGCGTTCCTTTTGAAAATCAGTAACGAGTAACGTCTTTACTTACTTTTTGAGTGAGTAACGAGCGACGGTATTTAGTTACTTTTTTGGGGTAACGTGTACATGACTGATAGTCGGAATAACAACCTAAGAAACGCAGGGCGTGGCTTCTTCTATTCGCAATTCTTGCTTCGGTACTCTGATCGGCCAACGCCACCTTCTCACTGGCTGCCGAGCAATGACGAGATGCTCGGGGCTCGACAACGCCCGGCGTCTCTTAGGCGGCGACTATAGTACTGGTAAAAATCTTGGAGGGCTCTTAAGCTTCGCCTTTAACAGTGGAACGCGACGGCGTTTCCGGGTCCCGTTCGCACCGCCTTCTCATTCGCCGTGCAAGCGTGCCTCGCGTGGAATAGTCAGTATAGCGTGTTGTCTGGCTCGCCACCGAAGGGTCGTGGGTTGAAATTCCACCGAAAATTCTTCAAAGTTTCTTTAAAGCAAATGAATTACTTTATAAAGTGAAATCATTTGAGACATGCGGCGACCTTTAATTCGCATTTCATGTCATGTTTCCGTCACATTCATTCATTC
>JAZHYW010036940.1:0-10019 GCA_037355805.1 Ixodes ricinus
AACACAGGTCGTAAACTAATAAAAGTCACTTTATTTAAAAAATAATACTGCGGACCGCAAAAATAAACATAAAAACACATTTACACTGCAAAAAAAATTATGATATTATTCATGTATCTTAGCCGGCCAGTGAGATTCTAAACAACTTCTGGAGTGTCGGGGTTCCGGTTGTGGCTAACGTAGTACCCCAAGACATCTGAAATAAGAATAAACATCAGTAATAAGAACCATGACAGATTTATTTGCACCCATCTGTTCTAAAACGGTATGTAACTAATGCTACGAATAAAATTATGCACCAACATAAACAGTACGATAGGGAATATGGAAGCGAGTGTCAATCTTACATGTGGTGCCAGTCTCGCGGCAATCAAGTATAAACCGCAGGTAAACAATTTTGAGAGCGACGAGAGAAGCGACGACGATCCGCTTCGCTGTCGTTCTGTCACTCGCGCGACGAGGCAAACCGCACGAAAGTCACGGGAGCAAGCGGCCAAGGCGATGAGCGACCGTGGGAAATCTCCGCCGCTCGTCGCTGACACTTGTCGCTCGCTTAATCGCTTACATGCGGTTCAGACTTTACGCAAAGCAACGCCTATGAATGAAAATATACTGCTGTTGTTACCCCCTTCCTGCCTGCCCAGTCTGTCGTCCGCTATGCAACTCGCAACCACGGTGGTAGAGGATCTCTGAAGCTGCATGTACTATCACAGTGCGTCAATATGAGTGCGAACACCGATCTGCGTGGCCCGCGGTACTATCAGTGCCCCTGGCGATTGCTCTTGAAGCATCAGTGCACCTTGGTCTCGAGACATATCGTCTCTATCGATCGTCGCGCCACTCTGCACTTCCGGGTCGTCTGCTAGCGATAAACGGTCGGCGAAACTGGAGAAATTGTTCCACTAACGACGAAGCGCATTTTTCTGCTAGCAATCTGGGCCAGCGAAAATTACTTGTATAAATATTATTAGCGTCATCGTTTTTATTATGAAGTTTTAGTAGATTATTTCTGACTCCGATAACAATACCCGACACTTCGCTAACGCCTTTAAGCATGCATCGTATTGTTATCGGAGGTTTCAAAACAATCAACTAAGACTGCCGATTATTTACTTCGCGTGAGTTTTGCGAGAGCAAAGGACCGCCAAGGCGCACAGGCAAGTAGTTAGCGTGCTGCGAGCGTGGATCTAAAAGTCAAAGTCAAATTTCTCGTTAGTTGTTTATACAGCAGGAGGTTACTTTGCCAAAACATGGCGACATTGTTACCCACTCCAGATAAAGCAATTAAGCCAGAGCAGTACGACTGCTAGCCTGGTGTCTTTAACGTGCACCACGCAGTAGTGATACACGAGCGCAGCGAGCTTGGGTGATGCGCGTCATCATAGAAAACAGCGCGATAAAAACGACGAGGACGAAGGCACACACGGGACGTCCTCGTTGTTTTCTTCGCGCTGCTTTTCTTCGCTAGCAGACGACCCGGAAGTGCAGAAGGGTGCAGCGATCGCTAGAGACTATATGTCTCGACCTCAAGGTGCACTGATGCTTCAAAGAGCAATCGCCAGGGGGCACTGGTAGTACCGCCGACCACGCAGAGCGGTGTTCGCACTCATATTGATCGTGATAGTACACTGGCGGTTGTATTTCTAGCATAGCAAATCGGATTGCAGAAAGGTTCAGTTTCACATGCACCTAATTATGCAAATGAATCCATATGGTCGAGCCTGCTTACCTGGCTCGCTGGCGCGGAGACAGAGACAGCCATTGCCCGAGCTGCAATGAGGACGGAGCGAATTCTGAGCACGCCGTTCTGGAATGCAGCCATTTCGCCCGCGAGCAGAGTGGAACTCAGGCGGAGGACGTCGTCAGCCGCAGGAACCATCGGCAGAGGCAGCACTCAAGGCTCCGGCAAATTATCTTATAGACCATTCCATTTAGCGCTCTTAGGGCGGCACCATTTTGCTCGAGAGCAGCGCCCTCTCCATACATCCGGGAAATTCACCGGGTTCGGCGGGGTAAAACGAGAGAGAGGCACGCCCCCGTCTCCGCTAGCAGACTACAAACCGGGAGGTTCCCATTCTCCATCTTTGGGCTGTAGCGGCGGGCTGTACGGAACATCGAACTTTGGCTCGTGGCAGCCGTTGTGAAGTGATTCGGGTTCTTAGAATAGCTGTGGCTACTCCAAAATCAGCCTATAGCTCTCTCTTGTTCTATTTCGGTAAATGATCAACTAGCATATCTTTTCCGTTACTTAAATATCAGTTGAGTCAGCCGGCAGTACTACCCTCATCTACTGCATGTATTGCGGCAGGAGAGCACATTTTTATTTATTATTTCAGACTTCCACTCATGGTCGCGTAAGGCCTACACCAGTACAAACTTTGTATAGTAAAAAATGTACAGCAACCGGATTTACTTTTCGCCGGAGAGACCAGCCAATCTGACAGTTTTCCCTATTTCTTTTTATTTGCACGCAGGTAACAGCGCAATTGGACCCTCTTAGTCTTTTTATCTAGCATAGTATTACACGATAACTGGCATACCAAAATCTGCGCATCTGCGCTTGAAATTTCCAAAATGACGCGATTTTAAACAGAGTTTGTACACCAGCCGGATGCTAGGTACTGCCCTCTCGGCGGAGCAGACGACATGCGGGTGAGAGGGGGAGGACATTTTTTTCTCTCTATTACCCTCTCTGCTATGACCCTAATGGAACGGTCTATACAAACACAGCTTAAAGACAATTTGTAACCTCCCCAAGCAGAAGAGCAGTGCGAACAAAGGCCCAACCGTGGGGCCAGATCCGTTTTCTTCTTTTTTTTTTTTTTTTTGGTTCCCGGAATCGCCGCCGACGCCGACTCAAAACAGGCGCTTCGAGCCGGCGCGAGGGCCACGCTGATTGGCCCGATTGGCCCACGCGCTCCCTGTCCTGGCACGTGAGCAGCTCTCCCTTTTCAAGGCATCCGCGCTGCGCGCTCGGACACTGCATCATCCCCGGTCCCGGGCAACACCTCCTAGACAGCTTTAAAGCCTGCCCGTTACGTCACATGAGGTCACGTCCGGGGGTCCCACACGGGCGCTGATTGGATGCGACTCCCGCATCAGCGTTCGCGTGGGACTGTGATAGGAAACGAGCGCCACGCGAACGCTGACGCGTCACTCCCATCCAATCAGCGCCCGTTCGGGCACTGGCGCTGGAAGCGGCTTCTCCGTGCAAGTCAGGGTAAATAAAGGCCGCGGTAAAAAGCGATAAGCTATAAAGTTCAAGTGGGAACGACTGGCTGGGAGGCGGATATGAACTCCTATGAGGCGATGGATTTACAACTGTTTTACGAAAGCCATTTCATCGAAGCCCGTTTTATCGAAGCACGGTTTATAGAAAGAAAAACCTCAGTTTAGAGAAACGCCCTTTATCGAAAAGGGGACGCTATTTAAAAAAAAAAAAGCTTTCCTACTTCGCGCTTGTATCGCTGGTGCGCGTATTAAAGACAGGTCCCCCACTGCGTTCTCGCCGCTTCGCGGCGGGAGTCTGCGGTGGCTCATTACAAAAATGTTAACTCACATGACTTATCCGTACACGTCGCTTCGCAGTGTGCCCGAATTCGCTAAAAAGAGGCTCATCGCCGTTTTCTCTAAACTGGGTTACTTTATAAAGGGATTCGATAAAGTGGGGCCGGTAGAACGGCGTTCGCTAAAGCGAGCTTCTTTAAACCACCTGCGATTGCATCACTAAATTCTTGACCTGTCACCAAATATTGTTGCAAGCTAGGTACAACTGTACTTGCGTCAAAATAAAGCTTTTATTTGCTCTACTAATCTGTTATGCGACATCTGCATAGAAGAAATCCACTGTAAATGCCAGACATCTTATCTGCTAGCTTATTTTTTATTGTGGGCGTTTGGAGCGTAAAAGCACTATTCGTGCATGTAGAAAGAATGTGATTAATGTGGTTTTCCCGCTTGGGAGTTAAATTAGAAATAGTGAAACCAACTCGATCCACATAAAAAAGGTTAATAATTTTAAACTGGGCATACTACTAGCTTGACAAGTTCAACGAGAACTTTCTCCAGTTCAGCTGGTATGACTTGTTTAGATACCGTGAGACCAGTTTCATTGCCAGTTGTAAATATTTGACTGACAGTTAGAACAGTTCGACTGCCAGTTCAAACTGTTTGGCATACAGCTTGAACATTATGACACCATGCAGTATCGCCAGTTTCAAGCTACCAGTTTTGCGTGGTTGACTATCAGTTTGAACTGTACAATTGACAGTTCAGCCAACTCAGCTACCACCTTGGCCTGTTCATTTTCCAAGTTCGACCAATTTCGACAGTTTGATCTCCAATTTGCCCGGTACAGTTCCACTACAACCAGTTCATTTCGGGTTTGGCCTGTTCATATCCGAACTGTTTTCAAATCGTTTTTTTTTTCCGATGGGGAAAACGTGTTCTTTTTGTGTCTCTGGCTAAAACAGAGTTCTTGCATTGAAACGTCGATTTGTAGTGCGAGGGCTCGTGCCACAAAGCAAGAAAAATATGTTAAGGGAACGCTCATACGAATAAAAAAAAGTAAAATGAACTATAGAGTAACAGTGCATGGCTTTCAGCGGGCATTCTTGGTCCAATAAAATACGAGTTTGAGCCAAGGAACACTGCATAGCGGCAATTCCCTGTCATTCTTTGGCTCACCCTATATTCGATCTGGCAACATGCCCGAACACTGGCTGTTGCTTGTATTGAGTGGACCAGGAAATTCCTATGAACCACCATAGAACGTACTCAAAACTTGGGAGAAGTATTGCTACCTTGGCCATTTGTGACCGAGGAAAATCAATAGACAGCCAGGGTACATCAAATACTCGCAGCGGCTTGTTTACCCTGGCCATCAATGACCAAGGAAATTGATTGGTCAGCTAGGAAAGACATTTCCTGGTAGTTCCGTGGCTTTCTGGAGCGTGGAAACACTGTGAAACGCGAGGCTGGCATACAGACGTAAATGGCTGGATAGTCGTGGCCAAGCTATCACAACTAATTGCCAATCCTGGCCCCAGGTAAACCAAGCAAGTGTGCTACCTGGGGAGAGCCAGTGCTGTCAAGTGAATATAACGCGCGCAAAACGGTGGCCAATGTGGCCTCCTCGCTTTGGGACGCCGGACGGCGGTGCCGCCCAGTGCCATCGACCGGTAGCGCCGTTGTAAATTATAAAAAAAATAATATTAATTGTTTTCTTAGTAATAATTTTCAACAGCCATTCGGTGATTGATTATGCAAGCACTCGTCTTTACAAATAGACTCCCCAGTTGAATGAAAATACGGAATCCCTATGTTTGGGGTAAAAGCGGTTACAAGTTATTGGGAGTGCATTTAAATCTACAAAGATATTACGCCATATATAACTGGAGCAAAAGCTGGGACATTATGTCTGCTCAGCCAAAAAGCCACTTCAGGATTCGCCAAGAGCACGATAACTGCAGTAATTGACCCCGCAAGTGATGACGGGAAAACATGGAGCTCCGCTCCAAACAAACCATTGCTAGGGCCGCTGTTAGGAAGAAATGCGTAGGCACTCGTTGTAAGTCTACACATTGTCTGATAAAAAAGTAAATCGTTTTTGGTATGCATTGTGTCTTCTCAATATCTAACCACGAACACCTTTGATATCGCCTCAGTACCATGGAGCGATGAAAAAAGCCAGTAATAAAGTTTCACAATCTGTTTTGCCCTGCTATCAGACGGCACGATGACTTCGCGGGTTAAGCTGTTCTTTCGGAGGGAGCACGCAACTGTGTGGAATAAAGTTGATGATGATCGACGAAACTTCAATTCTCGGGGTCAACTTTCGGTGGGATTTTGGAAGAGTGCCCGTACACAGCTTTGATCGACGTTCGAGGTGTGCGAACGTGCGAACTCCTTCCGTTGATCTCACTTCCACAATAGTTCAGAGGTTGAAAACAAAGCTGTGAAGCCGAATCGGGCACAACAATGACGTCAAGTGTATTAAGGACAAAGTGCAAGCCAGCACACTTTTCAAAGATTTTTGAAAACACCGTTCTTCAGTGCACGTTCGTGTGATCCAATGATCTCTCCGTAACATACATATTTCCACGTACATAACCGAGAAGAAACGCTTTCTCCTTCACCCCGCACTTCCGGCAAAAATGTGGCGGATAAAAGAGACTCAACTAGCGTAAACAGAAAATGAAGGTTTAATAGGCGAACTTGTGCCAGAAACAAACGAAGTAATGCGTGGAAACGTCACGGCGTCGGTGTGACAGCATGGCTGGAGCGAGAGTGAATGTTCCTTGTCGTCCGGAGAATCTGAGTGAGACGGCAAAGCTCACGCACGACTCCTTATCTACTATCATGGTCATCTCGGACACTCCATCTAAAATGTTAATGACTGACTACACTGTTAGAAAAAACCGTAAAATTACAGCGAGCGCCAACGGAACCAGAGCCGCTCGCGAGCCGTCGTTGCCGTTTTGCCGTAACCCCACCACCGCACCCGCGCCGAACAGACATACACGGCACGCCGCGCAAGCGCAGTCAATGCAGCCCGCGGGTTCGGAGAGGGGAAGATCACGTGAACTCCTTTCCCGGCTCCTGGGCCACTGTACCAACACCTCCTAGAAGAGAAGGCCAGAGCGCTCCGAGTGGTTACGTCACAATGGCGGAGGAAGGAAGTCCATAGCGCAACTACGTGAGAAAATTTTGTGGCACCGACCGCATCGACGTGAAAAAAACACGACGACGCGGGGTGTTCGGGAGCGTTTATCTGACATTAATATATGTTTTAAAAGCGCAGTATTGTACAATTTATTATATATATAATATAAACATAATATACAACGCGCTATCAAGGTTGAAAGTACGAATTTTTTTATTTATGATTATCCCCGTAACCGCGGGACTACGTTCAATCGGTGCAATCCCGCAGATCCTCACACTTTTCGAATGAACCGGTCCGCTGCGACGTTTTCTTCCCTCGTACGGGCTCCGATTCTGGTAAATTTACGTTGTGTGTGAGCTGCTGACTGTCTAGAAAGGAACCCTGAGACTTTCAGAAGGGAAGAGAACCGAAGAAAATCCAGTCATCGCTGCAGGGAGCGCACGCGAGCAAGAGATGGGTCGACGACGTTGAGCTGGTTAAGCCTCCCACACTGCTGCCGCTCGCTGCTCGTGTGTGTGTGTGTGGTTATTTTGATCCTTCCTGTGGTTTCTTGATCGTCACCGCAGTCTCGGGTAGTTTTTTTTGTGTTCGCTTGATACTACGGCATTTACGTGGATTCGCGGAACAAGTCCTGCTACGGTTTGAGTGACATATGTGGCAACCAGCCAACGATAACACTGGTCGATTATCGATAGACCTAAAGTTCGTGTTCAAATGTTTTCGCCACGGATATTGTGGGACGTATGGATACGATCGACAAGTGAGTAACAACTTATTTACGGGCTTTCTTGGTCATGTGGGACGCGAGTAAAGTGCTGCAGTCGGGTTGTTTTTTCGTTTTTGTTTTTTGTGACAGAATGGCATCTTGTTCGTCGTTATCCGTGTGCGGTTGCGTCGACATTTGTAAATACTGTAAAACCCTTTAATTTCGCGGCCCCTATTTTTCGCGAATCGGTCACAAAGGACAGAATCGCGGCCACTAAATTTCGCGAATTCCAGATGCCTGCATTGAAATTCTTAAAGATCGAAATTTTCGCGTGCCCTTAAATTTCGCGAATTTTTCAATTCGCGAAATTCGCGAAAATGAAGGGCTCGCGAACATTAAGAGTTTTACAGTATGCGTGGTAATATTCTAGTTTTCACTGGAAGGTGAATAACAAGTTTGTGTGACTATACAAAGTGTGTTGTTTGTGCTTATGTGTTTATTTATACTAATGTTATTTTATTGCCTTTACCGCTTTTATACTAGAATCTTAACTGTATTTAAGGTATTAGTATTATTGTATACAAAATCTGATATTTTGTTTTAAGGCAGCTCGAGCCCATAGGGAGAAGTAAATTAGTTGACTGTAAATAGTAAGCTTAGTACCCCTGCCACACGGAAAAGTTAATATATTTTCATTAAATGATATGGGACTTAATCAGATCGAGGTCTTCAGTGATTATATGAGCGTCGCAAGCTGACATGTCGACCCCATATTGTCATTCGATCGAAATTACATTACTTTTGCCGTGTGGCCGGAGTATGATGCAAGAATTCAGTGACTGCACGCGATAACATCGCTTACATGATCGTAAGTGACACTTGTCTAGCCGTGTCCGCGTTGACTATGTCTACCTGATTTTTAACTGTGATTTGTTTTGCTGTGTCCAATCACTGCGTGTCTCGCCATTTTGTCGAAGTATTTCTGTGTAAAATTTGCATTCCTACAGCAATTATTGCGTGGCTCAATGTTTTCTCTTATACGCCTACCCCGTACCATTTCATCCCGATTATTTAGCGGTGTAATATTTTGCCCGTGTAATAAAATGTTTTCGAGACCCGTTGCTATGTGCAGCTTTCATTTTAGCTAACAGGACACGTGTATGTGACTAAAAGCGCGTTACGACGGTCGATCCACGCGCGTTGCCTTCGCTTCGCCGCGCGCCCCGATGGCCTTCCTTCGCGACGTCACGAGGAGAGCGCTACGGCCTTGTCTTCTAGGAGGTGTTGGTTTCCCACAAGCGAAACAGCGTCGAGTGTCGCCGACATACTGAGTATGATCCCTCTTCGGAGGCGTCATAGACTCGCTCTGACTAGAGTCACCAGTAGTGTCTGTCTTGTGGTAGGGTTTTGGGACCCTCTGTGCATTACTCTCCTGATGGCATTCAGCGAGCTTAGCTATCGCCTCGGGACGCAGCCACTCCCCCGTTTCGTTCAAGGCAACATATGCTTTTATTTCATTAGGGAGGGACTCCTTCAGCTCATCCGCGACAACTAGTTGCAACAAGTCATCGTAAGTATCCACTTTTCTACTGTTCACATAATAACTGAAGTAGCTATTAAGCCGGCCGGCGAACTGGCTCCGTGGACTCTTCCCGCAATTTGCCTGCCGTGGTGAATAGTCGTTTGTATTCGTTTGGAGACAATCTTAGCTCGCTAAAATTCGTTCTTTTAGCTGAGCGTAAGATGGCAGTTCCTTCTTGCCACTGCACATGATCGCTGACCTGACCCTGTCGGGCTATATACGACATTATCAGAACAGTTTTCGTCTCGTCAGGAACCTGAAAGGATCGAAATATGAATTCTACCGCCTCAAACCAGCCAGGCACCAAGGTTTCGTCCCCGGGCATCCGGCTGAGCACATTAGTCAAGAGTGCAGCATAGCGGGCTACCCCAGATTCTGGTTGTAATCCCAGCCCCCATTTGCACCACCACCATTTTCCTTCTGCAATTTTTTGGAGCTCGAATTTGTGCCCGTATTTGTTCGAGCTTTATTTTTTCAATTTCCAACCGAGTGTTCATCACTTCAGAATCAGTTCTCCCCTTATCCTCTGATGCGTCATCAGGCTCCTTAAATTTATCAGGCATTTTACCCTCCCCTTTGCCCGACTCATAGTTCTTCGCCATTGCTCGAGTGATCATTCAACCCAAATAGACAAGATATGCGCTCACCAATTCAGGTTGACCAGCTCTTCGTCGTCGATGGGCAGTCGGAAGCACTGGCAGCGGAAATGCCTAACAGGAATGTCTCAGGGTCCGTGCATCACTGAAATCCGGATTCTACCGCTTGCAGGCAGTAGTTCCTGTCCCTCTCGAAGACTGGAAGTCTTGTTTTCTGCCGTTGGTTCTTGCGCTGAGGCTGCGTCATGCAGCGTCCATCCCACTGGTCACGCCAAGCGCTCGCCTGGCGTCCGGTTGCATGGCCGCCGAAAAGCCGAGTTTGCGTGCCGTCAGCACCGTTCGTGCTGTGCTCCGGACTCGCCGCCCCGTCGCATATGGTAGACGAAAAGCTTGGCTTGCTTGAACTGGCAACGTCCGTGTAGTATGCCAGATCCACCGCAGCAATACGGAACTGAACGGGCGCGCTGG
>JAZHYW010036942.1:0-39911 GCA_037355805.1 Ixodes ricinus
CTCTCTATTTGTAAGCTTAGTTGAAGAAAAAAAAACAATAAAAACTCGCAAACATTATAGTCATTAGAAAAACGAAGGTATAGAAGACTAGGCGAGTAGAGTAAGCATATTTCAGTCTTTGTAACTTTTCTTTTTTTATTTCTGGGGCAAGAAACTATATTTGTCGACGCCAACTAGCCAGTTGGATAATTTGTAGACCTAAAGTAGTCAGTTGTCTAGTTGGTATGCCAAAACTAGGCAGTTGGCTTCCAAGGGTCAATGGTCGATAGTGAATAGTCTAATCGTGGCATTAACATTTTAGAGATTTGTTCTGATGGTCGCAAAATCATGGACTGGTTTATTACACCTTTACATCTTTTCGTGAATTTGGAGGCAGTCAGGCAATTCCACAAGTGAATGAGTCTGAGCCGTATATGAAATCGTTTTAATTAACCGTCTACACGGGTCGGTAGAGTTACTAGCCATTGACCTGCCACCAGATTGTGACATGCAAACACGGGAGATATTTCCTGTAACGCGTTTCTTCTGATTTAGAGAAACCAGTTGCGTGTTGAGAGAGGGACACTCTTCTTATCAAATGGGAAGATTGGTTTCAGTCGGATCCACTAAATAGTGTCAGTACTCCGCTCCCTGTTCATCCTGCGGGCGCCGACATTTATTTATTTATTTATTTATTTATTTATTTATTTCAATACCCTCAGGGCCCATAGGGCATTACAGAGGGGGCGGGCATATAAGAATTCACTCAAAAAGAAAATACAAACGTAAAAGGCAGTGATTAAAACACAATCACTTTGACAAAATATTAACAAAAGTGATTAGTAAGCGCTTCTTTAAATAAATCAAGTGATGGGATAGCTGCTAAAGATGCTTGAAGGTGGTTCCACTTAGAGCCACTCGATATGGCAGCGTAGCTGCCAGAGTAGCGCCACGCTTTTCCCTGTGCCGCCTCTCACCGTGATTGGTCACACGCGGTACCATAGCAACGAGCTGAGCTGGCTCGGTTTCCGTAGCAACCGAGTGACTACTCGTCACGTGACCTCGCAAGAGCCGTGATGTCACTGGTAAGATGGCAGCGCCCAGAGCTGGTAGATGCGAGTTTGTTCGGTGTGCGTAGTCGTGATGTGCAGCTGCTTGCCGACGATTTCGGACTTCTTCGTGCTCTCTGACACAAGTATAACGTGAAGATCTGAAAGAATAAGATCGCTCTGGATATTAGCACCTGTGCGACAGCATCAGTCATATCGCCGTAGCGGTGCTCGGATTCCTGGATGTGTTCGAGGGTCGATAAGACTTTTTGCATGCAATTTTCGCATACTCCTAGCCTTGTTTGAACGTTGGAATGTCTGAGAATCGATGCGAATCGTATGCGTCGCATGTTGGACCTCGGGGAAGTTGTTTCAGCCCGAGGTAACCGCGCAATCACAAACTTTTAGCGAGGAAGCTCCTGCGATCTTTACGTTTTGTACTAATCTACGATTTCACGATATAGCTTTTAGGATAACATTATCGCATTTTCTAGCTTCCTTTGAATGTTGGAATTTCTGAGAATCGAAACGAAAGGTATACGTCGTGTGTAGGGCCTAGGGGAAGTTGTTTCAGCCCTGGATCACCGAATAATCACAGCAACTTTAAGCGAGGAAGCGCCTGCGATCTTTAACATTTTTGTACTAATCGACGATTTTACGAATTGACAGTTCTGAAGACTTTGATAAACGTGCTTTCGTTGCAATAGCTTGCATTTGATCGCAGTGTTTTTGTTTTGTTTTTTTCAAGTGACAAGCTGGCGTTTGCTCAAATGACGTATATGAAATGACCTGCTCTATAACAATGCATCAACAGATACTATTAAACTTATGTGCTCAGAAGTGTGTTCGTCTTTGTAATTAACAAGTTACAGACAATTATGTTTTACGAATGTAATATTTATTTTTCGTAGCTGGGCCCGTTTTGTGCTCGTTAATGTCCGTGTGCTATGATGTTATCATCATGTGTGTATGGTTCTAAATATCCTCTTTGCAATGCCTACAAAAGCCAAAATGACCTCAGCCGACCCTCAGCTCACGCATTTGACACGAAAACTGCGTCACTCGGACGTATGCGCTCGTCAACAATCAATTCGTCGACGAATATTTGAATTCACGTTCGTGGCCAACGAGTGCACATGAGTGCACTTGCAAATGCCAAGTTCTATGGTGTGCTTAAAAAGCACGGTGGAAGCTTGGGGTCATCGCACCAGTGCCCTAGCATGTCACGACCGCGTGGTTCCACTGTTCTCTTTTGAGTTGAGGATTAAAGCTAAGGAAGAAGAAGTTAAAAAATTATTTCACGGCCCCTTTAACACGGATATGCGTGCTATACAGCAGATAAAAATATTGACTTTTTGCATGCCGGTAAACTTCCGGACGACCACTTGGCCTGTCGGCAAGAACACCTCATAACCGGCGTCTGTCTCTTTTGAGGGCGTTAACAATCCTCTGTAGACCACCGTGCTGTCCTTCTCGGTTTAACCCCGTCGACTGTTCATCGCCCAAAACGAGGGTGATACCGTCGTCGACGTCGCTTCTCGCCAGTCGGTGAGATAATCTCATCTTGAATGGATGATTGGGTCTTGAAGAAGTATGGTGCTAAGCATACATTCTCTTACTATGGGGCAGTCGAGCAGCAGTCATGTCCCAAGGCAATCGTCCTGTCGTGGCCGGCGTAATCGGATTTTGTTCCATAGGAGCGAAGTCCGAAAGTACAAGGACGGTACGTTCGTCCCACGAAGCGGCCGCCATCCCGGCGGCGCGGAAAACCACTCGCCTTGTCCGTGCACCTACGATACTTAGCAGCTTTCGTCGCCCGACAGTCCCCGGGCTGCAAATCGTCTCACTTCACAGAAGAAACAGGCACCGCTCCTCCAGAGGGCCGTGCCGTACTGCCATGCAAAGCGTCTTTTAGGTCTTTTACCACTTTTCAATTAACGAATGGAGATATCAACTAGATAAAGGTTGCCGCCCGGCGTCGCTAGCAGTACGGTTACCATGGCAACCTCCCAGGCCCAAAATGGAGATCACTATAGGCGCTTCTGACCTCGTGCATCTAGATAATTTTGCGTCGTGTCGCTACTCTGGCAGCTACGCTGCCATATAGAGTGGCTCTAGTTCCACTCAGAAGACGTTCTTGGTATGAAGGAGTCGTTGTATGCTGATGTCTCACAGTGAGGAATGCCGACCTTGAAACGATGATCAATGCGTGAAGAGATATATGCGGGGTTAAGGAATAACTTATCTTTTAGTGAAGCGTTGAAGTGATAAATTTTGTAGAAAAGGCATAGACGAGATATTTTTCGCCGTAAGGAAAGAAGAGGCAGGGACAATGAGGTTTTCATAGATGATACACTAGCGGTGCGATGATAGTTAGAATAGATAAAACGTACTCCACGATTTTGAACAGCTTCAACGTTAGTCACAAGCGTTGTATGCCCGGGGTCCCAGATTGACGAGGCGTACTCTAATTTTGATCGAACCAGAGTTTTGTACAGAAGCAATTTTAATGATATTGGGGCTAAAGAGAAGTTTCTTTTCAGATATCCAAGCATAGAGTTAGCGTTAGCGATAATATGATCAGTATGTAATTTCCATGAAACGTTAGAAGTAATGTGAACACCAAGATATTTGTAAGACGTCACAGATTCCAGCAGGTTGTTAGAAATTGAGTATGGTGATGGGGACGTGTTCCGACGGGAAACCCTCATGGATTTGCATTTGTTAGTGTTAAGAGTCATTTTCCATAAGTTACACCATTCGGATACAGCACACAGGTCACATTGAAGTAGTGTTGAGTCAGAATCGTTAGTTATTTCACGATAAATTACACAGTCATCGGCAAATAAGCTTATTGAGGATGATACACACAGTGGTAAGTCATTTATATAAATAAGGAACAGAAGAGGTCCTAAAACGGAACCTTGTGGGACACCAGAGGTAACAGGACTAAGGGAAGAATTAGTTTCATTCGCACAAACATATTGAGATCGATTAGTTAGGAAACATTTAATCCACGACAAAACATTAGGATCAATGTTAAGTTTGCTAAGTTTAAAAAGTAAGAATTTATGAGAAACTTTGTCAAAAGCTTTGGCGAAATCAAGAAACACACAGTCAACCTGGGACCCACGGTCAAGAATGGAAAGTAGGTCATTAGTGAAAGACAAAAGCTGAGTCTCACAAGAGAGAGATTTGCGAAAACCATGTTGTGAGGGTGAAAAGAAAGAATTTGAATCTAAGAAATTAACTAAATGAGAATAAATAATGTGCTCTAAACGTTTACACGGGGTGCTGGTTAACGAAATGGGTCTGTAATTAAGAGGATTATGTTTGTTACCTGACTTGTGAAGTGGAACCACCTTTCCTTTTTTCCAATCATCCGGTAAGACACCAAGGTTGAGTGACTGCTCAAAAATTTTTGTAAGAAAAATTGACATGTAATGTTTAGTGTTCTTAAGAAATTTAGAGGTAATATTGTCAACACCACACGAGGAAGAAACTTTCAAATTATCGATCAACTTTACAATCCCGTCGTAATCAAAAGCAAGCGGATCCATGGGAAAGAATGCATAATCTGGAAAAATAGGATAATCTAAACCATCATTATCAGTAAACGCCTTGACAAAGACGTCGTTCAGAATGGACGCACATTGAGCTTTCGGAATGTCAATACCCCCAACATCAGTGAGCGATACAGCCATTCCTTTAGGCCCGTTCATAACACTCCAAAATTGTTTAGGGCTATTTGCTAACATTGAAGGAAGGGTAACATTAAAAAAGTCAGTTTTGCTTGCTTGATGGCTGCCTTATAAGCATTGACAACAGATTTATAAAGCTCCCAGCGCTCAGCGAGGCCAGACAACTTTGCAGCGCGGAAAAGGCGTTTTTTCTTATTAGCAAGGCGTTTAAGAGTTACATTAAACCAGGGAGACATGTGGTTAGATACGATATTCCTACACGGAATGAATAAATTAATTAGAGAATTTACTTTGTTCTTAAACATGTTCCAATTAGTCTCAATCGTGCGTTCTGACAACGCAGGCAAAAATTCATCAAGAAAGCAAGCCAACTCATTATTTATTGCACCGAAGTTTGCTTTGCTATAATCGAGAAAGTGTTTGGTAGATTTGTTAGCAACATGCGATGAAGCTTGCAGGCTGAAATTCAAAATAGCATGGTCGCTAATGCCCGGTAAATAAGTTATAGAAGAAGCGAGATTAGGGTCAGTCGTAAGAATAAGGTCTAACACATTGGCCGTCGCATCAGTAATCCGAGTAGGCTCAGTGACACATTGAGAAAAAGAAAAATCAGAACAGAGACTGATAAAATCCGAGTAATCCGAAGAGCTACTAGATGCAGCGGGAAACGGTCCAGACCAGTTGATCAAGGGAAGATTAAAATCACCTAGTAGAAACATGGGTGCAAGGGGGAACCTTGAACAAATCATATTTAAAGCGTCATGCAAATCCGAGCAAAAATTTGCAGGAGCGTTTGGAGGACGGTAACAAACGCACAAAATAATATTTCTATAAGCGCACTGTAGGCGTACGCAAACAAGCTCCAACGGGGAAACAATATTCACGTGATAACATTCAATGGCTTTATTCACTGCGATTAAAACACCTTCCCCACGCCTATCTGTCCTGTCACACCGATAAAAATTGTAGCATTTAACAGAGTCGAAAATTTCATTATCACGGACAACACTTGAAAGCCACGTTTCTGTTAAAACAACAATATCGCTTGATGATGCATCAATAACTATTGACAGGTCATCGCGGTTACGGACTACGCTTCTTATGTTAGTAAAAAGAACTGAAATCTCATTTGGCAAAGAAAGGGAACTACGCGTGTGATTACCGGCGTTGTTTTTTTAGCTCAGAGGGGACAGATTCAATCGCGCTATCTCTAGTTAGTTAGGAGGCGGCTTCATAAACTTCGTTTGTGTTATGGTCGAACAAAAATTGCTTATCGCCGATATACAATTTGTCGACACGAAGTTTGTAACGACCCTCCTGGGTACGAGCAAATTCATGCAGCCGTTTTCTGGCAAGTTGAACATTTTGTGAAAAATCCTCGCTGATAGAAATACCCGTATTTTTTAGCTTGTAGCACGACCCCAGCACCGCATCCTTATGTTTAAAGAAGGAAAACTTTACAACAATAGGCCTTTTCTTTCTGGTGTCGAACTTCCCGATGCGGTGAGCCCGTTCGATTGTAGCAGGGTCAATTTGTACGTCAAGCTTATCTGAGCACACATCCAAAACCAGCTTTTCAGATTGAGCCCACGTTTCCTTAGCCGAGTCATCTATGCCAAAGAAAAGCAAGTTGGATCGACGGGAACGACACTCTGCGTCATCGGAACGTCGCTTGAGAATGGCCAATTCCGAAAGTACAGACTCGAATTTCGCCTGTACAAGCAACATTCTGTTGCTTTTGTAGCAGGTTATTGGAGGCCGCAAGGACCAGCATACTTGGCACGCTTTGCAAACTTTTTAATTCAAATCAGACATACCTAAAACTGGGCACGCGAACGTCATTTTGTAAAAGTTTTATGTCTACTTTCTTAGAGCTCAACTCAGAGGTGCTTGAATATTAAAAACAGTGCATAGTACGGCGGCAGTGTATTTCCTATCTCCCATACGGCTTGTTCATCGTACGCACATGGCATGTAGCTTACTCCCAGGTGGTCATTGTTCGTCTATTTCGTTAAAAGTAATAATTATCCTGATTATCTCGCCTCATCTTAAGCCTCTGCTAATGATTCCTTAGCGTTTTTCTGTTCAGCCAATTACCCGGGAGCAAGCTCAGTAAGCCCGTGTGCAGACGATGAACAGGCTGGTATAGAAAAACAGCACAGCCGCCGTCTTTGCTTTTTTTTCTTCATTACTTTCTTGTTTTTGAGTTGAGCTCTAAGAAAAATAAACATAAAGCTTTTCGCGAAACGATGTTCGCGTGCCCAGTTTTGGGTTACGTACGGCCATAGCCTCCCTCTATACTCACAAAGCCTGGCAGTTCGGCGACGGAGCCATAGAGCGGCCGGTCGCATAATTGGAGCTCGAGGATGTGGTAACAGAGAGCATTTCTTGGGAAGCTAGGGAAGCCAGTCTAATATACGGCTCTGGGGGAAGCCAGAGCCGTTTATTGAGAGAGTTTGGCCATACATTGGTTTGAATAGGCGAGCATCTCGGGGCCAACCACAGGCCGCGAAACAGCCCCTAGCGGTGGTCGTGTGCTCTAAATTTGTGACACGACTATACTTCGTTTCACCTTATGTGCGAGCGAAGGCAAAACTGGAAGCGCGAGCACGGAAGCTCCGTGCGTTCAGGCTTTGCTCGAGCGCGCGAGCTGGGGAGAAATGCAAAAAGCGCAGGTCTCGCGCTTCTAGCTTTGGCTTCGCTCGCAGATAAAGTGAAACGAAGTATAATTCGAGCCGTGCCGAGCGGGACTCCGCGTCTCAAGACGCTCGCGCACCCCACCTTTTGCACTGCTTTCTTTCAGCCAGTCTCAGGACGCTGTTCTAGCAGTGCAGACAAAGGCGTGGGCACGAGCGCGTGGCTTTGGAAAGTGCCTCCTATGCACGAGGTCTCGTACAAACAAAAGCGTTTCGCTGAGCTAGGCTCACGCGCCTGTGCCTTTGTCTTCACTGCAGACATTTGTGAGATGGAGTAGAGGTCTCCTGATTGGTCGACGCTGTGTCACAAATTTAGTTTACGCTCTAAGCGTGGGGGAATATTCGGCGCTGGCGGCGGCCTTTGCTCCGCCTATTGTCCAAACTCTCCTAATATACGGCTCTAGGGGAAGCTGGTCGTGAGCGCACAGCTTTTGCAGCGGCGAGGATACGCGAGGAGCGCGAGCAGCACGAGCGGATATTCCATCGCTCTCGGGAGAAGTGTGTTTCGGCGCCTCGCCTCAGCGGCGCGCCCGTTACATGACTCTCCTCTCCCCCCCCCCCCCCCCCCCCCGCCCATCCGTTGTCTGCCGCTCTACCTTTTCACTTTCGGGGCCGCGTTTCATGGAGATCTGCCATGCTTTGTCAGTATAGAGGAGGCTATCGTTTTGCATTCGAATTTTGCAAGGCGTACCAAATGTCCCTTGTCCTTTTAATGCCCAAGTCCTAACACTGTACATTTCAAAAATTCGAGTTCCTGAGCTTTAGACGCGGTCTCGGGAATCTCATGGCGAATTCCACTGGTCGTTTTGGAGCGCGCCGGGATGGACTTTTTCAGGAGCGAGCCTATTTCACTGGGCGATCAGGATCGAGACGGACGTGTTCCACTGATCGTTTTGGATTAGCTCCCGCTTCAGATCTCGATCTGGATCCGAGAAAAGTAGCTCCGACGATTTCGGCGGATTCAACCGGAAGCCAGCCGGGCCAGCCCTCGGCGCACACACGTGACTTCCTTTCTCGCGGGGCATCTCGCCTGATCTCGCCCACGAATGTAAAAAAAAAAAAAAAATTGGTTCGCCTCTTTATGTTTATACAGCCTTGATGGGGATGCGCCTCAACGGATAATCGGTCTCTTAGCTGTAGATGAGAAATTTAGCCAGTGCGGTACAACCGCTAACCTGGGGTTCTTAACGTGCATCACGCAGTAGTGATCACACGAACGCGTGCCGGTACCAAACTCATCCAGATCGAAACGGGCGGGGGCGGTGGGGAATCGAACCCAGGAGGTTCCCAGCGAAAGCTTTCGCTCAACGCTCCGAGCTGAGACGCGTTAGCCCGCTCGGCCACTTCCTCCCCTCATCTCGAATGTCCGCTTGCTTACCCCTTGGCTCGACAGCCGGTTCGTTTTCCAGGAAGGAAAGGAGAAGGTTTTGCCGCGCTACGGGCATTCCGGCAATTTCTGCTACAAGCTCCTGAGCCATCCCTGCCGCTCGTGCGTCGAACACGTGTTAGCGCCGCGATTACGAAAACGTCTTCGAAACGACCACGGCGGCCGCGGAAAGGGATTCCCAGGCAGGTGAATGACGGGAAGGCATCCGCCGATCCCGGAGCAGTGGTAATGTTCAAACTGGGGATCCGTTGGCGACGCGACCCCGTTCGGATCGCGTGCTCCATTCTGAATCTGGTCAACTGATCCCCGCGCGCTCCAAAACGCCCAGTGGAATTCGCCATCAGATCCAACCGTTTTGCTCCAACGCGCGCCGTTTTGACATTTCCGGGGGACGGAAAAGGACTTCATGCGATTTGACATAGAGCTCCAAATTCAACTGGCAACAATAATCTTCAACAGCTGGATAGTCGGAGTGTCGTCACCTTGACGTGTAGCTTATTTGGCTGCACTTGTAGCGATTCGATGACCTGGAACGCGTCTACGACAGGTGTGCTTGCCGTGTCCTCGGATATGGTCCCTCAATTTCCGCCTGGTGATGTAACACAAGCGTGAATGGTTGGATTGATTCTAACTGCTCTACCCTTTATAACGGGCGGTAGCTTGCGCCACCTAGACACCATGTTTTTGCCTGCTGCGATCCTGGTGGTGGCACCGCAGTGGAGGGAAATGCTGCTGGGCAGTCCACTTCAGCTTGCTAGTCCAAGGAGGCTTCCATAGCCGGGAAAATTGAGACGTCGCGACGACAGAGACGCTCGCATGCGCTCATACGTTTTGCCGGAACTTCTACGAACTCCTGCGACCAACCGCCAGGATCGTGAAGTCCGTCAACAATTTTAAAAATAAATCTCGAGATATATAAATATATGTTAAATAAATGGTAAAAATTAAAGCCGTTTATAACTCCCTGTAACGCCGAATTGGAGCGCAGCTCTTGGGGAGGAGGAGGGAAGGAGTACTGAGGGAAGGAGTATGCCCGTGCTTCCTCCTCCGCCAGGCCACGTGATCACGAAGGGAAGCGGGGGGTCAAGGGTTTGGGGGTCACGTGACCTGGGAAGGGTCACGCGACCTAGGGGGTCACGTGACCTGGGAAGGGTCACGTTCCCTGGGGGGGGTCACGTGACCTGGGGGGTCGCGTGACCTAGGCGGGTCATGTGACCTGGAGCGGGGTCACGTGACCTTACGGTTACGCCGACGCCGCTCAAGCCGGAAACGGGCGCCCAAACAAGCCAACGCTTGTTTGGGCGATTAAAAAATCATTCTCCTGGATGCACCTTAAAGGGACCATCAAACGATTTTTCTAAATTTCGCTAAATACTACTTACAATAACTCCCTAGCGTTATTCACCAAACGAACTTGGTGACATATGAGCATCGTTCACCCCCTTAATGCTGCCAACGTTAATCATAGCCACGCGCTTGGGTTGGCACAGCAGAAAACGCGCGCTGAGCTCCGAGACATTGTTAGAGTTCAGCTATTCTCATCACCGCAGTGGTTGGACACGATCCACTACGCGAGTGTGTTGGGAAGTACTTCAAGTACATTGTACTTAAAGTACTACTTCAAGTAAATTTAGGAAACTTGTACTTTACTTGAAGTACATTCTCTGAGTATGTACTTGTACTTTACTTAAAGTACTTTTTTCTGGTACTTTCTGGGGAAAGTACGATTTCCGACTTAAAAGTACATTCCCCAAATTTTGTATTGTTATATTTGTATCACGATATGATAGTTTGTCAACTCCGAAGAAATACTGGGAGGAATATTCTACTCTTAGCACAGACGTGAGCGGACGACGCATCGCTCCGACTTGTTTTGGGGCGGCTTTCCAGCAGCTTATTGAGCTCTCGCTACTTCTCGGTCGTTCAGCGCAAGTGAGGAGGTTTAAAGCAGGGTGTCGAACCGACCCCGAACCCGAACCGAAAACCGGATCAAAACCGTTATTTTTGACCAAACCGGAACAAAACCGAAAATCGAACGCTTCATATTGAACCCGAACCGGAACGAAACCATAATCTGATGTGGCGGTTACCGGTTCAACGAAAACGGTACAGGGCCAGTTGTGTCAATAATTGGTCTAAATGGGAAAAGTTGCGGGCGTATATTTTTCTTATGTTGCCAAGACTAATCCTACATACTGTGAGATATTTTTACATTTCGTTTTTATTGCATACGTAATAAAAAAATACATCATCGTCTGTAGAGCTTCAACTTTCCTTTGTTTCTTGGATTGACCCCGGCGGCGCGGTAGCGGCGGTGGCGATTTCAAAGCACCGCTTGGCCGCTTGGCTACGAAATGTCCAAGTGTCGGAGCGGATTGCGCCACTGCAGGCACGGAGGCCTACGCGTCTGCGAATGTTTGACCTCAAGATAGACCGTAGTTGCAGTCGATGAGCCATTTAGTCAATCGAGCACAGGAGCGCACCACGTGACCTTCCGCTTGAGTTCAGCGACAGCCTGGAGGAAGGGGGGGACAAGTACAGCGCTGCATCGGCAGTATAGTTTGTAGGGTCGCCTGTGGTCCATTTCAATGAAAAACAATCCCTTCTTCAACGTGCTCAAGGCGTTACCTTACAAAAAAACAACAAAAAACATGGGCTGCTGCAGGCAACGGCACTCGGCGATGATTCGCCGACGCGCCGCGTCCTGGAAGGAGGCCAGGGGGGGGGAGAGGAAATCTGTGTGTTTATTTCCTTTCTAGGTTTGTCAGACTAGCAAGGCCAGCATGTCGCCTGTTCAACCATTTTCCCATTTTGTTTGAAGTCTTCTTTCATCGTCTTCAACTGAGCATTCGAGAAACGTCGTTCGCTGTGGTGGCATTACCGGAACTTTGTTCGGTGGCTGATATGTACAAATGACCCGGTCTGAGTACCTCGGACCGGGTCATTTGCCTCATAGAGCGTTGTTTGCGATCAAAAGTAAAAGTGTCTAGACAAAGCATCGCCACGAGATCTTTAGAACAGCGTTTTTCCACCGGAAACCGAAGCGCTGTGAAGATGAAGTCACATTTCATTATACGTGCGTGTTCACGTGCCCGGTCACTGACACATCGGCCAGTCTGGCCGATGTATACACGACCACAGCTGAACGGGATTCGGCACCCAGGAAGATGTCACAGATATGCCTCAGCCACTCTGGGGAATAGCTGTGACATCTTCCTGAGTGCCGAAAACAGGTAGCATGTATAAGAAAAAACACGTGTGTGCAGAACAAAACAAACCAAAACATATGGAGGGCAAGCAACCTAGCTCGAGACCTTTTTACTGTTTACAAAATCACAGCCCAGCACGTGCGTGTTTGTCGCTTCGGAAACCAAGCAAAGCACGCGCTATTAGCGGCGAGATGTTTTGGTGGCGCCCTCCTATGGTTCCCTCTCGTGACGTCATTACCTTGCGAACAACAAGTTCGATGGTGTTCGTAAATAGCATGGTGGAAGCATGAAATCATTCCGCTCTCAAAGCAACACTGCCAACGCCGTCAAAATTGAAGTTCTTCCATTCCTCTTATTCCCGTCGATGAGAAAACCTTCGCTGACGTCATAAGTCAGCATTCGACCAATCGTGGAAGGCCGACCACAGCGACGCTTTCGGTCGCGCACGTCGCCAATACGCCCGAACACTAGATGGCACCGGCCAGAGGCTCTTTTTGGAAAGGTCGGGGACCGATTCCCAAAATACGCCCTCTTCTGGCAGAGTTTGAAATACTGTACAGCTGCGTGTGCGAAAGACACCATAAAAATGGTAAGTCGATCGCTTATATATAGTTCACTTATGAACAGAAATATACAAGTAATAGCCTTGCCATATTAATGGTGCCTTTTGCGCACGTCACTGCGCAGAGTTTTCATATCTGCCGGAAGAGAAAGTAGTATTGGGATGGGTCAATTTCAAGTATCTCGTGCTCAGAAAAGACTGCAGGAAGTGCTCGGTCAATACTCAAAGGTCGAGTTAGGAACCGGTTCGAACAGGTTCGCGCATATTATAACCAGTAACCGGAGTAATATTACATGCACTACCCTAAACCGGAACCGAACCGGAACAAAATACAATGCTACTGAACCCGAACTCGAACCGAACCAAAATAATGACCGGTCCGATACCCTGGTTTAAAATATTATGAGGGCAAAATTAATCATAATCTCGCACCTGAAACTGTAATGCGGAACAATTAAACTTTCAAGTCGAAGAAAAAGACAACAGAGGGGAACGACACAGTGTTTTGAGACATTCTCTTTTTTGTCTTTTCCTTTGACTTGAAAAGTTCCTCAATTGTTTGGCACCTCAATCTCAGGTAACACATTCTGATTAATTATCACCAGCTCGCTTGCACACTCACTGACGTCATGCGCTCTCCTAGTATATATCTACCACGCTTGGGTGCAAAAATTCAATGCAAGTGGCGCCAAATTCAGAAGAGGGACTTCTGAATTTAGCTTAATTCATGAAAATAACTGCTATGTGAAAGTTGAAAGAAATGTTCGTTGTCTCTTGTCCGGAGTTTGTTTTATTCTTTCTGTTGCCAGCCAGTGGCCACTTGACTTTATCAAATATTCACCGCTGTTTTTGAAAATAGGTCATGCACCCTGATTACCCCTGGGCAGTGCATACGTTAAAAAATCACTCATGAAAGATTGTATTAAAATGCTTGTACTTTACTTTGAAAGTACATTGTATTTATAGTACTTTACTTCAAGTACATTGCACGCAGTGTACTTACTACTTTACTTAAAGTACATCCCGTCTCATTTACTTTGTACTTTACTTGAAGCACCTTTTAGATGTACTTTACCCAACACTGCCGCCGAGGCATTGGTTGTTACGAGCCGAAGTCGAGTACTCACGCAGTTCTCGTGTCCAATCCATGAGCCGCGCTCGACTGTCATCAGACGGGTGGTTTCAATCCCACATTAAAGACCCCAGGCTAGCGGTTGTACTGCACTGGCTAAATTGCTCATCTACAGCGAGTGACTCGTCGCAACTTTAAATGGCTGACCAACTACACGCTGTATAAATATCCCCCCCCCAATTGTTATTTTCAATCCCACAATTACGTCATCAAGCTTTGCGGAAGTGAAGACTGAAAGAAGTAGTCCCCTTTTATCCTCGCAATTTCCAAGCGACAGAGAAGCTTCTGAATCAGCGGCGGTCTGTGCGAGTATAGATGGGCCAGACTAGGACCGGTACGCTCTCTGCAAAGTCATGAGCATTCCAACTTGATATCGTTTCGCAATCCCTTTAAAGGTATATTCACAAGGTGGCCAAAGCTCGGGAGCGAGATTCGAGGACAATGAAAATGTGTATCCCGTAATCTCGAGGTCAGGACGGACAAGTGCACAGATCAGTGCTCGTACCCAATTTGAGAGTTGGAATCAGCTGACGTCGTTGAGCACTGCGGATGTATTGTCGTGAAAAGGCAAATAGCTTTGCGAAGGAAAGAAGGAAAAAACACAACTATAGTCTCCTCATACTTCAAAAATTTTCAGCGCGAAAATTTCGTGTGTGGCTGCCCAGACTCGTGGGCAAGTTCTCCTTCGCCCCGCTAGGCGATATACAGTTCGTAAAACTAGAACACAATAACGTTTCACGGTTCCGTGAAGCCTGGGCCGAGGAGAAACAACTATTGAGACGACAGCTGCAGGGACAACGACGGCCGTACCAAAAGGAAAGTCACACTCGAAGCTGGCAATTAGTATAAAGCGTGTAATTCTTAGTAATAATACAATTGAGAAACGTTCTAATCTCGTTCGTACGCATCGATAAACATTCACGTATGACGCTTCATAACTGCAATGGTGCAATCCAACCACGGTAACGAATCGAAGCGTCGATTTCAGTACCTCGTGAATCAAGACTTAGGCAACATAAAAAATCGACTACTGAACACGTCCATGAAAGCCGCCTCGCTTGGGTGGGGCAGCACCTCCTGGATGGCCATAGTGCTGGATTTTTCAAGTCACCCATCGGAGGCCGGGTTAGAGATTAGACATGATTACCGCGTCAGCATCCAGCTTATAATCGAGTTCAGTCAGTGAGTACACGACTCCCAGCCGGACGCTGACGGAGCATTTATGTGCACACTGGTGGCATCCAGTTAGATGTTAAGATCTTACCAGAAGCTCCGACTCAGTGCTCACCTTCCTTCGCGTTTTGACAGCTCGCGCTCACGAGGCCCCAAAGTGCCCCCCAAGCAGTCTTGTACACGATACTCGAAAAAAATAAGCGATTACAAATACAGTTACTCTTGGTTAAAATGTATTAATTAGATTACTCGGCTACTCGAAATATTAAGGAATTGATCGTTATTTAAGGAAACAACCGTTACTTTTCAGATTACTTCGTATTTTTCAAAACAACAGATTTTTCTGCCGGATTGAAAGCGGTTATTTCGCTCTGTCCATTATTGCATTATAATCACCTAACTATAAAGCGCCCATTTTTTAAGTCCATCACTTTTGGCAAACCACCCTCCTGTCGAAGACTTGGTCCGAAGATTTCTTTTGTAGGAAAGTATTTTTTACAAGCAAAGGCTGCCATTAGGAAGGTGAGAGAAAATTTATAACAGTTCGTGAGTAGTTTTTGGTACTTCCAAATGTAATCATATTACTCTCGTGATTACTTTCCCATATATGTATTCAAATTATTACAAAATTACTTCAACAACTAATCAATTGCAAGTGATATGATTACATCTGAAGAGTACCGTACTAGTTTGCTTATAAGCCATACTCCATCTTTCTTGAAGTACGACCGCAGTCAATCCGACGGAGCCGATCAAACAGTGCCAAAAGTGCACCGTCACGGTTCTGATCGTCTTTATGCGTTTCCTATCACCTACTAATCCAATCACGCACGGTGAATCTACCGCGATCTCGCGCTTTTTATCTCTGTGATCTGTTTAGCTGGTAAAGGTAAATCCACAAAGATAAACAAACGCCGCGACGATGCACTTTCGGTGCTTCTTGATCGGACCCCATCGGATCAGAGCATTCGTTTCGGGTCGGAAAGCTCACTCTGAAGGCGAGGCTTCTGGCGCATTCTATAACTTTGGCCTCCGGTACGTGACGTGGAAAACTCCAGCACTGCGGCCCCCTGCTGCGGCCAGCAGGCCTTCACTGTGTACGGCGGAGCGCACTGGCGACGTGGAAGAGCAGCGTGTGCGGGTGCCCCCGCAGCGTCCCGTCCGGTCGTCGGCGTGCATCGCGAAGACCAGGGCCCCGGCGAAGCGCGCCGTGGGGCCGAAGATCCTAGAGGAGGCGGGTTCGAAGCCCGAGTGCCAGAGCCGCTCTTTGTGGACCACCAGGCAGTCGCCTCGCGGGGACAGGAAGTGCCCGTAGCCGAGCTTGAGGGCCTGCTCGCACACGTCCGCGTACGTTGCCTCTTCGCCGTCCAGTCGCAGTGCCGGAGAACCTTCCTGCGCAGCACGCGACGGGCGTGTTGTGGTTCTAGCTGCCGTGGTATTTGTGCTTGCGGATGAAACACGTCCCTTTCCTAACATACTAAATTTACCTTTGCGTGAATACGGCACGTGATATGACGCATAAAGGCTCGTTCACACACTTGTAACCGAGAACGACCGAGAGAGCAGAACCGGTTTTTAAGCCTCTTGCGACTTCTTAGGACCGGCTGCGCTGCTGCTGAGCTGGTCCTAAGACGTCATAAGAGGCTTAAAAACCGGTCTTGTCTTTTTCGGTCGTACTCGGTTGCAAAAGTGTGAACGGGCCTTAAGCCTCTTGCGACGTCTTAGGACCGGATCCGCTGCTGCGGAGCTGGTCCTAAGACTCCGTAAGAGGCTTAAAAAACAGTTTTGTCTCTTTCGGTCGTACTCGGTTACACACGTGTGAACGAGCCTTAAGCCTCGAACCACGGCAAAATGTTCGCATTTTGTCCTGGCTCTCAAGGTGGCGCTTCAAACGACGGGATGCGGGCTAAAGTGAGTGAGGGGGTACCTCCTCCGCGAGAGCTCCACAACCGAGGTAGTCTATACTTCGTCTCACCTTACGATGGGCTAACCGCGAATGCTGTGCTAGCGCGAGCGGCTGCCCTTGACTGCCTTGACTGGAGCACTCGCTGCACGAGCGCTCGTTCAGCCGCCGAGGCTTCATTCAAAACAACTATCTCGCGCTTTTAGCACGCGCGGCTAACAATAGTCCATACTAAGGTGAGACGAAGTATAGTAACGTTAGCCTTAGGTAGGCGAACCGATTTCCACCCGTTGCCGGTGCTCTTATTAGGTCATCCCTGCAAGGTACGCTATTACTCCATGGCATGTGGAGGGTTTGAAAACGTCTACGTGCCACCATTCAAGATGCAGCTTAGAGCAGCCGAGAGCTTACTTGCATAGACTACACTAAACGGCTCATATATTCCTTCGTTGTGGAAACTCAATCATAACAACACCCCACCGCCTTCGTCCTCGTTCTTTCGAGGCGGATTTGTGATGGCCTCTCATTAGCCACCTTAACTGAACTGGCCAAGTTACAGCCAAGTTATTGTACCCCACCATAGCCAGGGCTAGCCAAGTTCCCCCTACCCATACCGTTGCCTACCCAGACAGTTATGCTGCCACAATCAACCGGTATTTCAAGTAAACCTCCAGTCGTCGACGCCGCAATTCTCAAGTTTGCGGCGCCCTTAAAAAGATGTATATTGCATGGGCTTTTCCGCAGAAAAAAAGACGTGGAAGCAGCCTGCAGCCGCCCCGCTTGCAATCGTCTATTGACGACTTGTGCAACCAAACGTGTCGCTGTGGTCGGCTTTTCATGGTTGGCCAAGCGCTCACTATGACATCTCAAGTGATATTAATTCTCCTTTCATCGAGGCCAAGAGCAATATCGGACTGACAATTTTGACGGTGTTGGTTAAAGCGCGATGACTCCAAGCTTCCGCTGCGCTTCAGGACTTACGGCTTAAATTTGTCTCTCGTAAATGATAAGAAGCCAGGATCACGACCCGTGACGTCACGGCGGTGCAAATCCCATGTTACTCGATTAGACCCCACGCCCCACTCCTTCATTCCGCCTCCCGTCGTTTCATTCAAAGCGCCATCTACATTTTCGTTTTAAAACTTTGTTCCGTGGAGTACGGTGAAGCGATATCAAGACACTGCGCTTGGAAACATTCCTATTGGAAGAGTAGAATACATAGAATACATTGCAGTTACCATCCAGCCATGGGGGGAGAGGGGGGAGGGCGGTACTGCGTGCAATCAGTGTCTATAAAGAGTTATGTAACTGAGCTGATCTAGTAACGTTGGACAAATCCTATCATGGGGTCACGGATGGAAGTCATCAGATGGCTTCCATCCGTGACTTTTGGTACAAAAGATTTTTGTTGTTTCTTTAAGAAGGTTTAGAATGTTTGAACATGTTTTACAAAATTGTAACGCGAGTGTATTTTTTTTTGTTTTTTGTTTTTTTGTGTGGGGGAGGAGGTGGGGAAGGGACTTTTAAAGATCCATATATATATCCAGGTTGCTTCCGAGCGCTATTCACTCGCAAAAAGCTGAATAAATAAGAAAATGAACGTAGGGTAATAAAACGTTTTACGAAGGTATCTTTAGGAGGTGCATGCATTTTTCGTATGTGAAGTTTGTGAGCTGAGGTTTCTGGAAAAATGCAAGAAAATAATATCATATGGTGTTCATATGCACGGGAAGAGAATTGGAAACAAACAGTCTGCCTGGCGCTGCCAGTCACAGATGGTAACAAAAATTATTTCACTTTGGCGTTTCAACTTCTCAACATTATGATGCCTCGCAGCCTTTCGAAATTCGACGTTTCAATAAACAGACGTTCCGATTTTTGCCGTTTTGACAGAAGTCACCTCGCCACAGAGTGAACCTCGCTACCTGGGGCAGGTTGGCATCCTCGAGCAAGTAGCTGGAGGTAGCGAAGGTGACGCTGAACATGAGCCTGGGTGCCACGAGTCGGTCGAAGTCGGCCACGGAAGCGTTTACGTCGGCCAGGAGTCGGGACACGCTCCCCTGGTGCACACCTCGGGAGAAGGGCATCGGGCACAGCGCCTCGTCTCGGGGCTGGGGACTCGCGTCGTGGGTGCGCAGCACCAGGGGACCCGTTGGGAAGGTAGTCAGCATGCTGCGCATAGAAGCGCGCGTCGTTCCCGCTGTGTGATGGGTTGCCAAGAAGGTCTGATGGGTCATCAAGAAGGTCTCATGGGCCATAAAGAAGGTGTCGTAGGTCATTAAGGTTTGATGCGCCATCGAGATCTGATGGGCTTTGAAGACGATATATTGGGACATCAAGAAGGTCTAACGGGCCTACAAGGTGGTCTCATAAATGATCAAGAAGGTCTGATGGGCCATCAAGAAGATCTGGTGGTTTACCAAGAGGGTCTCATGGGACACAAAAAAGGTGTCATAGTCCATTTAGAAGGTATGATGTGCCTTAAGAAAATCTGATAGACCATCAAGAAAAGGTGGTGAACCCTCAAGAAAGTGTGATAAACCATCAAGAACCTCCGACTGACCATCAAAAAAGTCCGAAGGACAATCAATAATTTTTGATGTTTTTGTTTTTACTAGGAATGTTAAGTAGGGTGTGCGAATATTCAAAATTTCGAATACGAATCGAATATTTTCTTTATTCGAAACGTACTCAATTCGAAAACTGCATATTCGGAAGTTCCCGAATATTCGGCCAAAGCCGAATATTCGCAAAAACGGTGAATATTCGCACAAACTGCGAATATTCGAGCAAGTAACGAATAATCTGCCTGCCATGCATTCCCCTATGATTATGTTTATTCACTGAGAAAAGCGTATGATACGTGCGTTATCGGTCTGCTCCGTTTCTATCTGTCCGATGGCAGCAAGACAGGATCAGTTTAAGTTTTTTTCACCAAGCCCTTTGTTGTGTGGCACTTTTATAGCAATATGTGATGTAATTGCGCGTTCTATAAATTGATACAATAAAATGAACCTCGAGAGTGAAATATAAATATAAAATATTTCTCGGAAGTGTATCTAATATAAATGTTTGAGAAGTAAAAAACCGAAAAAGCTAGGTGCGGATAGAACATTGCATCGCCATTTATAACAACTCCTGCCACTCCCGCGAACTCAAAACTAGGGATATCGCGAACCTGCCCAGGTTCGAGTTCGACCAAGTTCGACTTTTTCGAACCTTCAACGTGATGTTCGACCAAGGTTCGACTGAAGTTTGACTTTTGTGTGCATGCGCGAAAATTAAAAAAAAGCTAGTTGACTTTACCTGGGGAGGAAAAGTGCAATATTGGTTGGGTTTATTGGCATCACTGGTTTACATTAATAACTAATGAATGCGCTAAAAGTTTTCGCTTTTATATGGTGTAAACATTGGAAACCATTTTATGAAATATAAAATGAAGTACTTTCTAAATTATTTGTTTTCCAAAATTCGAAATATTCGTGTAGCAGTCGGGAAATTTGTCCTTAAATCGAACTTCGAACTTTAGTGAAATTTTGCAGGTTTCCCGAGTGAAAGGGTCTTTCTACTGGCGAAAATGTTGTCACGGAACGTAGGGAGCGCTTACTTTCTGAACACGTTGAGCAGTTATTTTTCCTACATGATAATTTGTAACGAGTGCATTACGAGAAGTATCTTTAGCCTGCTGCAGCCCAGTAAAATGCAGTTGCATTGATTTATATCAAAAAGGCAATAAAACCTGCTGTTACCTCTTGTTTTGCCATTTTTTATTACTAGACACATATTCGATATTAGATTCGATATTCGAAGCCCGTTTTTTGTCTTATTCGTATTCGATTCGTATTCGAAAATTTCAATATTCGCACACCCCTAATGTTAAGCAGTGCACGCTCGGTCCGGGTAACAAGTGTGGAAAGTTGTGCCAGTTGGTGATTCATAATATTTAAAAAGCTTAACGAGACACGGACAAGGGAGAAGACAGGGACATAGCGCGTTGTCCAGTACTAATTTAATTATCATCGGAAGCTACAAAAAGCGACTCCGCGGGGTCAGATTCTGTAAGAGAAACAAGTACAGGCTTTTTACATTCAAAAAATAACTACTAAAACATAAAAGCAATTGCGTTTCATGTATGTCAAGACATCGTAAGTTAGTGAACCCCAATGAGCGTCTGGTGTCTCTTCACTTCTGTAGAGAAGAAATTTATCCTGTGCAGTACGCTGGTGTCTCTAAAAGGATACTGCAACAAAATTTCCGTGCTTATTTCTCGGTCGATTTGTGTTCCAAAAAGCAGTATCACATCAGGCACACCAATCTCTTGCCAACAAAAAAGACACGAAAAGAAAGTTTAAAACGAATTAAACGGTTAGCAAACAGCGCCTGGTGGATGTCGCTAAAGCCTCGTTTGTGATGCCCGTTCAGGCGCTCGTTTCCGGCTTGACCGGCGTCGCCGTCGCCATCGGCGTAACCGCGTGGTGCATTATGGGACGCCTGACGCTCGATGACGTCATCAGTGACGATGACGATGACTGTTAAGGCTGTTAAGGTTCCTACACGAACCTTAACAGCTAGAGTGATGATGACATCATCACTAATGACGTCATCATCACTGATGACGTCATCGTCATCGTCACTGATGACGTCATCAGTGACGTCAGGCGTCCCATAATGCACCACGCGGTTACGCCGATGGCGACGGCGACGCCGGTCAAGCCGAAACGAGCGCCTAAGCTGCGCTCTAAAACAGAGATTGTAGTAAGGGGTATTACCCACACCACTTATATATAGCAAAGCCTATACTGCTGTGTTTTTTTTTGCCGTTATTTACTGGCAGCATGGTACTCACGCGCAAGTCCCGGCGGAATGCCGACGCGTCACACGTGTCTAATCTCGCTCCGCACTGGACTTCGGTGGGTGACGTAATAAAATTTTCAACACTACGGTACTTTGTGATCTATATTTGGTTCAGCTCTAAGCTGAAACTGCGGTAGGAGCTATGTGGCCGCCGGACCAATCCGCCGCCTCTCATTCGTCACCTGACTCGGCTCTCTGCGCGTGGGTATGCGCGGGAACGTGACCTCGTGGCGAAAAAGAGACCTTGTTCAACGAGGACGTAGCTTCAGTAACTAGGTATGACGGCGCCCATGGCAAATGGAATTTCGCGCCCCTCATAGCCCATGGCAAATAAAATTTCGCGCATCCCGCGTAGCCCCGCAGCCATTTTTTCCCATAGCGCACATGTTGGGTGGACTCGGCTTGGCGCCCCCTCCCAAGTGGCGCCCGGGGCACTTGCCCCCTGTCCCCCCCCCCCCCCCCTAGTTACGCCACTGCGTAGCTTCCACCGCAGTCTCAGCTTAGGGGTGAACGGAATATAGAAGGTGTTGGGGAGTGGGGGGGGGAGGAGGACAGCCTGTAGAGCCCTTCTTTGCATCGCTTATCCCCCGGGCGAAAACGGCTGAGTCACTGAGCTCTGGACGCATGCGAAGCGTCTGATATGCATCGCAGCAGAGCAACAGCGTACGCTAAAAAGGCGTTCCATTGCCCAGCAGACAAAGATGGCAACGCGCAGAAGGCGATTGTTGGAAAGGTCTATGGCACATTAGGAAAAACGCTGGTGATGTTTTGAGCCAAGAATGCAACCTGCTTTGGAACACTGAGTATGATTGTTCCCGTGGCCAGTGTTCCCACTCGTTTCTGGGTAAACGAGGCTCTCGGTTTGCGTCGTTTGCTAGAGGCTGGCTTTGTTCGTTGCGATGGCCTGCTCTGCGAATGCTCCGTGGGGTGTCGGATCAGCTTAACGTTTTGAATCTTGTACAACAGATAATCAAACGCGCCTGTCGTAAAAAGATAAAACGGTAAAAAAAAGCTCGGTTTCTTCGTATATATATATATATATAGACGCTGTTAAGCAACTGTCCATAAGCGCCGCCATAATTAACCAACCTTTGTTTTTTTTTATTTCTTTTGTTCCGTTTATTTCACTAATGCATGAAAGATCAGCAATGGCGGCTGTAATCTGGCGCGTGTTTAAAACGCCTATAGACCTTTTTCGTTAACCCTCGTCGTCAGCCACGTAGCTAACAAATCCACTATGCGTAATTAAAAAAAAGAAAGAAAGGTGTTACAATTTGGAACAAGTAAAATATCATAGAAAAGGCAAAGCAAGAATAATGGACAGTCGTGATTAAAACGTGAGCTACTCCCAGTGGCGTGGCGTGGAAGCAAAGCGATGTTTTCCCGCATATCAGATGTCCGGCGATTCAAGATGGCGGCGCCCGCGTAGGACAGGTCTATAGACCATCGCAATGCTCGCCTTCCACGGGCTGCCATCTACTGGGATATGGACAGCGTTCGGAGCACGCGCAGTAGCTCTCTTCCGTCAGAAGTGGCGCGTACATTAACACACCAGTGACTCAGCATTTAACAAGCGCCGGATAGGGGTATATATCGGCAGGACTCTTGTGGTGCGCGTGAACGTTCTCTCACTTGTTGATGGAGCCGTTAACGTCTTCCCTGTCCACGGAGACGACGGCGGAGACCAGGAGTCCCAGCCGGCCGAGGTCGTCCCGGAACCTGCGTGCGAAGTCTCGAAACGTGTCGTCCGCCCGCGTCCAGGACCGGTGCGACCGGTAGAAGAAGAGCATGCCGTCCAGCCGATGCTTGAGCAGCCAGTCACCGACCAAGGTCGAAAGCTCGCCAGGGCTGCTGGAGCGAACCTGCGAGCGACACTCTCAATGTGACGGCTACTATATAAAAGCCGTACAGAAATGTAACAGATACGCATATATTATGTACAGCGTGGTTCACCAACGACTGAGAATGTTTTGGTTAAATCAGGTTCTGTATATGGGGCATGGGTTTGGTGAGAAAAGCGACACGTGCAGTCGAAGTCCCACTGCTGAGACATCATACATGGTGTACGCTACAGACACGTTGATAGAACTATCTGCAGACATGCCTCAAGGTTCAAAGCATGCTCGAAGCGCGCTTGCTTCATACATCTGTCTTGAGACAGTTTTTACAGCGACTGTCGTTATGGACTCTTCCCACCGCTTGAAATGGCGTCCGTTGTTGATGTTGTAGTTGTTGTTGTGGTTGTTGTAACTGTCGTTGTTGATGTCTTAGTTTTCGTTGTTAATGTTGTAGTTGGCGTTGTAGGGCGTTCGTCATCGATCTTGCGAAATCCTCGAAGAAGATCGTCCGCCACCCACGGGAATCGAACCTGGGTTCACTGCGCGCGAAGCGGAGGGCTACAACCACCGTGGCTACAACTGAGCTACGTTGTTTTTTTCTCTCTTGAGCGAACGCTCTTGTTCACGTACCCCACGGTGCGTGAACGCGACGCCGATGCCCGACGATTGCGCCAAGACTTGTCGCAGCTATCGTTATGACAGTACTAAATAAATTAACACAGGACTGCAGTGATCAATTTTTCGTATGGACAATGTGACGGGAGGGTCATACAAGGACGTCTCAGACAGTTTCTGGAGACTGTTCCGTTCTTGTGACGCGTTAGCAGTTTGACCGTGGCTTTACGCTCGAGTGTTACGCTCGACCGACAGACTGGTAATACGCACATAAGCAATATAGTCCCTAAGGGCTACCCCTTAGGGACTAGATTGCTTGTATGACCTAGACGTCGGGGAGTCACTTGACACCACGACGTAACGCGGCACCGAATTCTACGTTAAGTTACGTGGCGTCTCAGAGTCGCGTGACGCCATGTCACGTGACGTAAGGGCGTCACGTGTTCGCATGACGTGACGCGACCACACACACACACGCGCAGCACCTGCCCAACTTTCTAGCAACATATGCTGCGCCTCCCAGAGTTTATCTGGTGTGGCGGGATAAGGTCGGTGCTCTTCAATGGATGGAACGTGAACGAGAAAAGTCCAAAAGAAGGACTTAAAGGGGCCCTGCAATCATAATTAAGCGTCTACCTTTTTTGCGGTTTCCACGTCTCTTGGGGTTCGGGCAAGCCAGCGGGCACGGAGAGGGTAACTAAATATCAGTGCGTCATATTTTAACCGGACGACGGGGAAACCTCCTCCACCGACGGGGGCGACCCGCGGTACCGAAAGCGCGCGTAATGTGACGTCTTAGGTCCTGGGCTTACTACTGGTCAAAGCCGCTAAAAGCTTCTTTTTAGTCGAAATACAAAATATAAGTGGCGCGAACCGTTTCATATCTTTATAAAAGTAGTTTTTGTTCAGTATTTTAGATCAGAAAAGAAACAAATGCAGTTTATAAAGTACGGAAACAAGAAATGATGCGTCGACATACCCGCCACCAAGCGGTGGAAAAGGCGGCGCACACTAGAAAGGAGTAGTGGGATCAGGCGCCGAGTAGCGCCGACACGGAAAGGTCCCGGATGTACGCGGCGGCGCTGCGGCCAGTAGGGACCGAAGGACCCGACCGGCTCTGAGCGTTCCCAAGGCCTTCGGTGAGCAGCTTTGTCAGGCGGTTTGGTAGTTTCGCGGTATGGCAGCGCGAAGTGGCTCCCATTCTGAACTGATCTTTACCCCGTGTTTGCTGTCATTTGTGGCCAATGAAGTGTCATGCCGAATTTGTGTTTAATCGCGCAGCTAATGCAATGAGAGCCGCTCTAGCTGCCCGCTACATACAGTCTATCCAGAACACGCTTTACTGGCGCCCTCTCGCGCCGTCGAAACGGAGTACGGCAGCCGTGAGCGCTCGCTCAGCTCACTACCCCTCGTCTAGTTCAGGGCCACTCAAGCAACCAAGGACGTCATGAAGGAGGTCATTTCTTGCTTGTTTTTGTAATTTTAATTTGCCTATACACCAACTCATGTTTACAAACAAACCGGAGCGCCCGGAGCGCCCCTAGCGGACGCCACCGGCGCCGCGCATGCGCGATGGGGGTGTGGGCAGAAGCTCGCCGTCGCCCATAAACACACCATTGAAATGCGATGTTGTCGGCGTCAGTGTGAGTCCCCCTGCCCTTTTTCGCGTTCGAATTGTTGTTTCTACGAACGTTGGTTCTACGTCTTCCTGGCGATGTCTGACTATCTTGAGCGGCGTCAGCGAAATTACCGAGGCTCTTTATACCGCAAAACTTCGCAGGAATAATGTGACATGTGGCGATTCATTCCGCGTGGACGCCGCAGAATGTACGCTAAAGCCTGATTCGCATGATGAGATTTCGCTCGAAATTTTCAGTCGCGACGCCGCTCGGGCTGCAAAAGCATGAACCGTAGCTCAGATGGTCGACGTCGATACTGAAAATCGCAAGCAGAATCGGACCAACTGAATTAGGCATAACAAGTCGGTGATAGTCACTGGTAACGATGATCAACATCTCCTTGTATCTACTGTTTACATCGAGCCTGCTTACCAACCTTCAAATTTAAGTCTTTTGAGGCCTGCACTTACTTCTTATCGCATGTACCGGGCCAACCTTTGGTCTATGGACCGGCGTCGTCTATGAGAGCAGACGACAAGCAGAAACGTTTGGAAGAGCAGACGACAGTTCGAACAATCAGGCGGCCGTTTGAACTTGAAGACGCATTGAACGTAGTCTGCAGGTGGTCCGCACAACTTGACGGTTTTCTGGCGTTCATGTTGGAACAAAACAAATAAATCTGATGACCGCAAGTATCCGTGAATTCAACCCAAGGTGCTTCCCGCCCAAGCAATCGTTGTCCGACGGCGTCTGCTTTTCCCTTTTCACGGCACATATCCAGATTCTCGGACGAACCGAGCACGTGAAAACTGACCTTGAAACCTTCCTCGACACTTTTGGTACGGCCCCAGTCGCGGCGTTTTGACGAGAAGGCAGGTTTTTGTCTGATTCCTTTCAAAACAACGCAGGAATACACGTCTGGCATGGGGACTTCAGCCCACAGACCCAGACCGGAAGTGCGACCGACGCGCCACCACCGCGCCGTGACGTCACAGAGATGAGTTCGTGTATAACTTTTAAAATACAGCGAAATTCGAGAAAAGAAAAGTGTCATTAAGTTACTACGTTCAGTGCGCTCAGGTTTGGTGCAAATTAAAAATTAGTAAAAAAGTCATTGCAGGGCTCCTTTAACGCGGATGGCTGGTTTTCTCCGGCGCCTAATAGTTTGACGAGCCTTACACAAAAGCATGTTTCTTTGCCCATCTGACGGCTTGTTTGTTTCCTCTGGAACACGGGGCTCAAGTATCGAACTGCCCATTGGACATTGCATAAAAATTGCCGTAATTAGAATTTAGAGAAATTTATTCATTTATTTAAGGCTCTCACGACCATCGGCATTATATAGGGGAGAGAACAACAAAGATATCAATAAAAGACAAAATGGAGTAAATTTACACTAATTTCATAGATGCTCAAAACAGTGAAGGATGTTAATAGCGTTTTTAAACAGTTGATCATTAACAATTAATGGACATAACTGTAGCATGAACGCGGTTCCTACCAAAAAAGTTTTCGGGACGAATGAATGGTAAGATTCGTTGATATTACAATTAGGGACGCCCACTTTAAATAGATGGTCCAGCGTGGATAAATTTAAACGGTGGAGTGAAAATTCGTTGGTGGAAGTACGGGTTAGTATTATTTATCTTGTAAAAAAGACATAAGCGAGCAGTTTTACGGCGGAATAAAAGGATAGGTACCCCGGACACTCGCACAAAACGAATAAGGAAAAGAAATGCCTTGGGAGTTATTTGAGACTTTTATTCACTCGTGAACTGTTCACAAGCGTACTGTGCTCGTGAATGGGTTAAATTGCAAATTTGCCAAGTATATGTTCCCGTGCATACTGCAGAGGCTCGAGATTAGTCGGAGACGGTTGCTTCTGTTTTTCGTTCCAATGACACCGGGGCTTACACATGGCCTCTGAGATCGCTGGTGGACCATTGCTAGACAGACATTCGTGAAATACTGCTCGCTGGCATGCCTAATGCACCTGCAGTAGATTTTCTTACTCCCTCGCGTCACCAATCAGCAAAAGTAAAATGCTGTCGTAAGCAACAGGTGTACTCCTGAACCCGAGGCCGGCATGGCGTCGCAGGAAGTTGCTTTCGCAGTCGGCCAGCGGTGTGTGTCTGTTGTTATTTTGCTAACGCCCTTGTCCTGTTTTTTGCCGACAAACAGCAACAACCGACAACAGGCAGCCTGAAGCACGCGTGTGGCGTGCACGCTAAGGCATATCTTTGGCATTCTTGCATGTTCTCGCTGCTCGCAAAGTAAGCCAACAAGCACAGCCTATAAATTATCAAAGTCTGTTCACTATACACGTTTGCAAGAAAGACTCCTGTACGCGGGATGATAAATTAATCCTCCGCGTTTTGCCACTGTTATAGCTTTGCGCCTGCTGCACGTGTGGAAACTTTGGTGCGCCCCGAGTTTAACACGAGCTTCAAGCCGTTCTAAAAAAAGTTCCTTTGGTGGTTTTCTATTACACTCCGTAAGTTTGTAATTGGAACCATATGTCTATTTTCACTAACTAAAAAGTTAATTAATGAATTTTACTTAATTAGCCAACTGATCGTTACAATTATCCTACTGTACTATGTCCCGCTGGCCTTATAACTCACCTGCACAAACCGCACAAGTCTAGCTTTCACGCCTTTTTTTAAACAAATCTGTAACGCTCTAAAAAAAATTATATTGAATTGCATTACTCGCAAGTCTCACTATTCGCATGTGGGTTTTCTGTTAATACACCTTGGATTCTTTTTTTTATAATTAATTGATTCCACTTTGATTTTCGTATCTTAATGCGTTCTAGGTATATTTATTAGGTGCTTTTGTTTTCCTCATTTATATTTACTCATTTATTCTCTGGCCCTCAAAACTGCGAGAGACACAAAATCCGTCCCCTTCGCTATAATTAGGACTCCGTGTTTCCAGATAAATCCGATAAACTCCGAAAAACACCCACCGGTAAATTTTCTGTCAATTCGGATTTATCCGATAAACTCCGAATTGTTATGTGCCCAGCGCACCCCCCCCCCCCCCCCCCCACCACCAAAAAACATTTTTTTATTTACAATTTCAGCAGCGGAGGATGAATGTTCCTGGGAAAATGACACCATAATTATCTTTCAAGCCTCGGACCGTTGTCAAAAGGGGGTCTTACGGCTTGTCTCGTCTCAGGTTGGTTCAGGGAAACAGGTCATAGTACCATTCGTATCACGACAAAAGCCACTCTTTTGGTTTCCAGTTTGGGCCATGGGATTTGGGATTTAGAGAAAGGAGAGGGTATGTTTCTGGGGGTCACAGTGAAAACTATGGACCCTAGAGATTGTATAAAATAGGGAAGCGGGGCAGTTGAAACTTCTCTATTACATCCTTAACCACTCCACCTCGCGCGGCCGCGGGATAGATTGATGGGATGACTACGAGCTTCCTTGCGGCTACCTCCGGCAGTTTATTGATTTTAAGGTATCGACGTTTATCGAAGCCACACTTGTGTGCGACTTTTGTCGTGGGACAAGTTAGTATTGCCAATGACACCAACGCCAAATTCAACTGAAGAAATCTTAATTGATTCAAGCGCGTTTTATTTTTTATCTGGCATACATTTGCATCGGGTTATTATTTATTATTTTTTAATTGGAAACACTGCGAAAGTAATCTCCGAATTTCGGAGAATTGGAGACTTACGACAAATAAACTCCGATAAACACCGAATTTCTGCTAAAAATAAACTCCGAAAAACACCCTCCGAATTTCACGAAAAATAAACTCCGGAAAACACGGAGCCCTATACTCCGTTTCACCTTCAGTCCGAGCGCAGCGGACGCTAGGAGCCATCCCAGCCAATCCAGCGTGGAGAGAGTGTCATGTGACCTTGAGCTCCCTGCGTCGCTCTGCCCAACCAGCAGGTCACGCGATTTTCTCCCGGCGCTCGATCGGCTGGGATAGCTCGCGGCGTCCACTGCGCTCGGACTGGAGGTGGAACGGAGTATAGCTCTACTGGAACCCAGTTCTAGACCACCCTGACCTGGCTGGCGAAGGCTGCCGTCGTGAGCTGCCCGTCGCCGAAGAAGACGTACAGGGCCAGTTGAGGCCTGCGGTCCTTGAGCGTGTGGAAGACGTTGGCGCCGGAGGCGCCTTCGTCTCGGGGCTTCGGGTAGCGTACGCCTCTCGAGGTCAGGTCGAGGCAGCAGTAGATGAGCGCCGAGCACAGCCCCAGGGGCACGTCGGACAGCCAGAGGGCGCCACGCTCGGGCTCGAACACGCACCAGAGCACACGGTTCCGGGGCACGGCCTTGACGACGTCTTCGCTCTCTGGGGCGACAGGCTGGGCAAACTCCTGCACCGGACAGATTCACGAAAAAAAGAAAGAAAGAAGACTCAACGGAGAAAAGCTTATCAGAGAGATTATTATTAAAATTAGCGCAAAGACAAGGAAGGAAGACAGCAGGACAGGAAGAGAGCTCTTTCCTGTCCTGCTGTCTTCCTTCCTTGTCTTTGCGCTAATTTTAATAATAATGTTTAACCAACTAGCCCACCAGATGATACTAATTTAATTTTATCAGAGAGAAGCTCACCGTGAAAAAGCCCACCGGATGAAAAGATAAACAGGGAAAAACTCAATGGAGAAACACTTGACGAGGAAATTCTCACCGCGGCGAGAAGCTTAGTGGAGAAAAGCTCAATAGAGAAAATCTCGACGGATAAAGGCTCACCGGAGCGGAGAACAGCTCAACGAAGAAGAGCGCACCGGCGAGAGCTCACCAAGAGAAAAACTAAATGCAGAAAAGCACGAAACAAAAATCTAACAAAAAAGCTCAACGAACAAAGACAGAGTAAATATTATTAGAGAAAGCTGAATTGAGAGACGCTCAATGGAGAAAAGCTCATCCACTCTTGTACGGATAAGAAGAAAAGTTCCCTAAATATTCAATTGTTACGCAAGGTAGTCATCATTTTAGGGAAGTGGTGCATACAAAGCCACAGGGACCTCCCCACGCAGGCAACACATTTCCAAGGAAGGGGGCCTTTTTTCCGCACTCGATTTGGCTTACATGTCCACCGTTTTCACATGACTGTTGCCATCTTAAATTTTGACGTGTAGCCGTGATTGAGATAATATCAACTTTATTTACCTTTCCGATCCGAAGGACTGAGAAGTTTTTAGCGAACTGTCACAAAATAACCGGTGATACGCTAAGAATCGCCAGGGATTATGTGCCGGCTACTACATGAAAGTTAAATCAACAAAAAAAAATTAGAAACTACTTGTGCTGCACAGCTAAATTTCGTTTCACATTAAATCCGACGGCAGTTGACGCTACGGACTGACGGAGCCAATCAGAGGTTACGCCTCATCAATATTTTGTGATTGGTTATTGGCCGGTGATAGAGAACGCACGAAGACGGCGAGCGACACAACGATACAGCTCTGACTCTGCTTGATTGGGTATATGGGATCTTAGGCTGCCGTCGGACATAATGGGAAACGGACTATGGTAGCACCTCACTACTTGTATTTTCTCCCGGCTAGTTCGTAATTTCCGTTCTATATAAACTCTTGATTTTATTTACTTCGCGCAAACTAGCGCGGGTAAACTTTAAAAAAAATGTAGCAACATATATCTGCTAGTGAAGTGAAGAATGAGCGTAGTAAACCAGAGTTCTAGCGGACATATATAGGGTGTCCAAAAACACCAGGCTCGATCTCAAATGGGCCGTAAATATTGACGCCTTTTAGGTAGTAATCTAAACTTTTGGTCAAGGTCGCATTTCACGGGTCAGTTTTATCTTCTAAAATTACAAAGCGTAGCTTCCTTTCTGTAAAAAAATAGGGCCAGAAAACTTGCCAGGGTCGACGGCGGACGACAACGTAGACGAACGGGTCGAGTGGCGGGGCACGTTTGGAGTATTGATAGATGGTGTTCGGGAAGAGCGTCGGAAGGTGTAGCCAACCAGCGAAAGAAAGCATACGACATGCAGACGAAATCCGTCGGCAGCAAGAGCGCCGTCGTTATGCGACCGCCCTTTTTCAATTTTTCTTTTTGCTTCACGTTTTGCTTTCACTGTCCGCATTTAGTTCTAAACCAAATGTACATTACAAACATTGTATGTTCATTTTAATAGACCACAGTCGTCGTGAGCAATCTCGATTAAAGTCCCTCTATCCTGGGAAAAGTGGCGCAATCCCCTGAACAAGCCACCGCGCACACTATTGGCCAGTCTAGAGTGCCTTCATGTGCGCTTCGCATAGAGTGATGCCAACTGCCTGTTTCCCTTTCCCACACCCTCTCCCGTCGCCATTTTGTTCCTCATTGTTTCCCCGTGCGCCGGAAAGTGGCCTTTGTGTCCATCGGTCCTCCCATCCGAGGGGCGAAAATGCTAATCCTCCCTCCGTGGGTTCCACAACGCTGCTCCGAACTTGTGAGATAATGTGCTTGTTTCCGGGAGGGTTAAGGCCCGTTCACACAGTAGCGTTCGGAGCGACCACTACGCTTACGAACGAACGCAACCGGTTGGAACGACGAGTTGCCATGGCAACGGAGCGCCAAATGGTCGTTTCGTTCGTGTTCGTTCGCAACGCAAGGAGTTGAGCCGGGCTGAACTTTTTCTTACGTTCGGGAACGACGGGAGCGACAGGCCAATCACAGGTCGAGGAGAGCTCGGTCGCGCGCGTTGCATGCCGGTCGTGCCAGGCTCCTTCAGTCCGCAAACATGGCGTCGGTGGTGATCGTCGACGTGGACGGCGTGGTGGAAACTTCTCATCGTTCCCCGTAAAAGCGCTATCCTTGACTGTGAATTCTCGTCGTGTGTCGCTATGATAACCCAGCACGTACTAGAAGCGAAGATACACCTACTCGTGCGGTGATCTCGTGGCGGCACTCTCAAGACAGCAGAAACGCCCGTGCCGTCGTGTTTGACTACAGTGGTGCTTTCTTAGCATTCGTCTCCTCGAACATCGCCTGGATTTCTTTTTTGGCGCATTCCATGCGTGCGCTCAAGTTCAAGGTATTTCTGGTGCGTACCGTATAAAGGATGCGAATTTTGTCGCGTTTTCATCACCCGAGAAAGGTGATTAGTGTTAGCAATCCTGAACGCTCGCAACGTCTATCTGATTACGAAATTATATTTCTACGTTGCTGTATCGCTGCTAAAATTACATCGGCTTTTATGATCGTAGAAAAGGCGTGTGGCGAGAGTTGTACTGTTGGCAAAGTCGTGTATTAAAGTCGTGATTCTGCAAGACGGCGTACTGCATCTTTTTTTAATGCACTACCCTGCAAGCGTATCCTGAACCAAAAAAAATAGAGTTTAAGGTCATAGAAGACGGTCTGTCTATGTGAGTGGCAGCGCGTCCCCTTCTTTTTAGAGGCACCGCTGAAACAGCTGACGGCGGCGGAGAAGTGGCGGCCGTGCTGCCGACCCGCTGCGCTTGTGGCAGTGGTTGCAGGAGTGTACGCGCGGCGCAGAGCGGCCGCTCTGGTCATAACGGACGCAGTCGTGAATAACGGGTTCGTTTCAGATGTCTGAACCAGCCTTTACACAGATATTGTAGGCGCACAGCAGATCTTCGTGACTGTACGCCGTAGCCGACACCTCCGGCTGTTCCGGTGAGGATTTCGCGTCGGGCTGGAAACCGTCCGCCATGTTTGTAAGCGTAGCTGGATTGCTTTCTATTGGCTAGGAGCAAGAGCTGAAGCTCGTCTCTCATTGGCTGTTGATTCGTTTGGTTGCATGGGGTTCCATGTGTGTGTACACGTCGCGCACAGTTGTCGTTGAAGTCGGAGCGGTCGCATTCGTTCGTAAGCATAGTGGTCGCTCCGAACGCAAGTGTGTGAACGGGCCTTTATAAGCCCCACGGATTATCGCCGTGAACCAAAATGGCTGCTGGTTTGTCGGCGAGTGGTATTACAAAGGGTGGCATCACCCTAGCAAAGCGCACATGAAGGCACCCTAGGCCAGTCAAGTCACGCGACATTGTACTTTCGGTTTTGGACTTCCGGCCGACATTACTGTCCCAAACTGTTGGAGGCCATAGGCGCGCAGGCGTAATAGCGGCTTTTTCGTTGTCGAGGGCTTAGCGGAGGGGGAAACGCAGTCAGCGAAAACTCCCTAATTTCTCCACTAAATTTAGCGGGGAACTTAACACACCAAAGTTAGAGGGAAACTTTTCCGTTAAATTTAGCGGGGAAATTTTTCCGCAAATTTTAACGGAAAGATTTCCCCGCTAAATTTAGAGTCGGCGCCGACGTCGACGGCGACGCTGCTCAACCCGGAAACGGGCGCCTAAGAGCTGCGCTCTAAAACGACTTGCGATTCCTGTGCAGCCAAAGGGCGGATAGACACTCACGAGACACTGATGTATGATGCAGATCGGTAGGGACGATTGGGAAGATTATCCAAAGCACCTTCGGGAGCCACGGTTGGACCAAGAGATCTGGAGCGGCTTCAGAACGGTCGGATGCGAATGCGGGCGCTAAGTGGGTCACTGCCTCGCTTTTATGACGGGAAGGATCCACACGACCGTTATCACGCAGCTGGAGTTGACCGAGACATCGAGACGCTTGGGAACATCCAGAGGGTGCCTCCGTCGCAAACCGAAAGTTAGGGGTGGGGTAAGGAGGGTTTTTTTTTTTTTTTTTGCAGGAGAGGGAAGGAGAAGGCGCCACTTTTCCCAGGAAAAGGGGCTTTAGTCTCGATGAGGAGGTAGATCCGTCTATCAATTCGTGCGCCAAACGCGCCCCGCCACTCGACTCGGTCGTCCGCGTCGTCGTTGTCGAAAAAAAGAATACTGTTAGTATCGGGATCGCTGCTTTCTACGCTCCTCGAATTATATCGTCCTCGAATTATATCGTCCTGTGTTCGATAAACGACGTTTCTCTAAACTGAGGCTCTGCTTTCTCTAAACCGTGCTTTGATAAAACGTGCCCGTTCTCTAAAACGTGCTTCGATGAAATGGCGTTCGATCAACCGTAGTAAACCCGTTTCACGTACATGTCTCTCGATTTTGCTATCGTCTCATTGACTATTAGTCTCTTCAGGGTCCGTGCATGTGGTCTGCTACACAGGCGACGCATGACTTGGTCGTTTGTAGGGTCCCACGACCCGAGCGCCCCCACCACCACGGCCTCCACTACCACCCTCTGGAACCGCCTCAGTAGAAGCTGCCGCACGGGCTCGTACTTGGTGATCTTCTGTAGGCGAGCTTCCTCCAGTGCGGCGCGACGGTTCTCGAAGGGGCAGCAGACGTCGGTGATGAGGGCCTCTTCACCCCGGACGAGCACCAGGTCAGGTCGCAGGCTTGTGCCGCCGACGGGCTGGTTCTCATGAGTTATGGTGAACCGGCTACCGGCTGCAGCCCTGATACGGCTCACCACTTGGTCATGCCTGTCCGTGAGGGCCCGGCTCTGCACCACGCACTGGCAGAGGACGTGCGGCAGCGTCTCCCGGGGGTAGCCGCAGGCTCTGCACCGCTGGTCGGCACCTGCAGCCCACGGGCGTGCACCGTTCAGGGGAAGCAGGTTCAGCCGGGCACGATGCACAAACCTCCAGTCGGCAAACCGAGTGTGCCGCCCTGACCTCATGAAGCGGGAACTGGTTGGGTCAGAGGCGACACACTCCATCACCTTGCCCTGGTTCGGCCTCTGCTGGAGCGCCGTGTCCCGTGCTGCTGTCAGGATGAGCCGAAGGGTACATATCACCCTGTGCCGATGTTTGGCGGAGACCGAGACGTCTCCGCAAGTGATTCGGGCACCGTCGGGCTGCAGCTCCCACCCCACTTCAAGGCGGCGGGAGGCCTTCCGGGCCTCGGTCCACACAGACTGGACCTGCGTTGAGGTGGCCCGGAAGTCGCCCTCGGTCTCCCCGGTCAGGTACCTCTCGACGTCCTCTGTAGCCGCAACCCGCCGTAGGCGTTTTGAGACCACCTGGGTCACGGCTCGGAGGGCCATGTCGCGGATCTCGGCGTCGGCGGAGGAGAGGAGCTTGAATGCTCCGTCCACTCGACAGGCGTCGCTTGCGTTCGCCACTACAGGTATGCCCGCCGCACCTGCCGTCCGCGCTCCCATAAAGGTAGTCGTTGCGGGCGTTGGTAGCTTGGCAGGTACAGCGTGCGCTTGAGCAGCGGCCGGGCGCAGTGCGTCATCCAGTCACCGCCATTCCACCTTTCCTAGGACGCCCGCCCTCATGGCAAAGCTGAGCGCGGGGAAGAGAAATCTTTACCGCATCCAGCCTCTGCCACGGAGCGAGCACCGAGTTGAGGAGGCGCTTGCCGAGGTCCACGGCATCGCTGATGGTTGCGTCGTCGTAGAGCACCCTGTACCCGACGGATCTGCCCAGGAAGGTGTGTCCCACGAAGTCCCCGATGGTCGGGACAGGCTCACGCTCGATCAGGAAACGGGTGGGTCTCGTGCCGACAGGGTGCTGGCCGGAAGAGGTGGAGGGTCCTGCACTTGGCCGGGTTCAGCCGGAGCCCAAGCCGGGAGGAGAGGGCCGCCACGATGTTGATGCGCTGCTGCAGTGTCCCCGGGTTGTCGGCCAAGGGGTGAGGTCGTCGGCGTAGGCGAGGAGTTGTGCTGCTCTTCGCCTACCTGCACCGCCCTGATGACAGGATCGAGAACCAGGTTAAACAGCAGCCCGCTCAGTGGACAGCCCTGTCGGATCCCGGATGAGATGTTGATGGGCTCTGTGATGCCCTCCTCACCGACGATGGATGTCGTGTTGCCGCTGTACAGGACCTCCACTATGGAGGCGAATGCCTCCCCGGCACCAGCTCCCCGGACCGCGTCGACGAGGGCATTGTGGGCGACCGACCCGAAGGCGTTGGCATAGTCAAAGAAGGCCACACAAAGGTCTCCAACGCCCGTCCGGGCCGCATCCAAGCGCTCCTGCAGCACGAAGTTGTGTTCAAACACTCCGTAGTGTGGCATGAATCCTTTCTGGCACCGTGACAGGACGCGGTGGTCAGACAGCCACTGCTGCATACGAGCCGCAAAGCATCCGCCGTAGAGCTTCGCGACTGTGCAACCGAGGGAGATTGGGCGCCAGTTGGCGGGGTCTTGCCGATCTCCCTTCTTGCAGATGAGAATCGTCCTCGACTCCCTCCAGATGTCTTTGCACGCGGTGATGACGTGGGCAGGTGTTGAATGCCGCCGCAAGGAAGGAGGCCTCGGGATCGACAGTTCGCCAGTGTTGATAAGTCAAGCGGTCGCCACCGGGTGCCGTACTCTCGCAGCGTCGCAGGCGGGTCGCCACCTCGTCGTCGGTGAAGGCAGCCATGGATATCTCGCCTGCCGCTGGCACTCGGGCCATGAGGAGGTCTGTGTCAACCACCCTAGGGGCCCATGTGGTGGTAAAGTGGGCCTGGTGCTCGTCCAGTGGGACGGGACACTGCGTGGAGAGACCCTCGACGATGAGTCTCACTGCCCGGCGGCGTTGCGGCGGTACAGGGACTGGATCTGCTGAGGGCAGTTGGGATTGACTTCACGGCGAGGCCTCCCTCCAGATGTTCACGGCTGTCGTCACTGCCTCGATTGCGGCCGAGTGGTGGTGAAGCTGCTCCAACCCGCAGCAGACACCGGTTCCCTGAGTAGCCTCCGCAACCGCTTTGTGTGTTCAGGGAGCACGCAGGACTCGTCGGACGGTTCCCACGGCACTGAGGTGCCGGCAGGGTCATCACAGTGGCCGACGTCGCCGGTCTCGGTCATGTTTCCGGCGTCAGCTTGGTCGTTGGGGGTTGCGCTTCTGGGTGTTCTCGTGACGTCTCGGTCCCCGGTGTTGGTGGGGACTTCTTCATCGGCAGCTTCGGCCCCCACGGTCACACTGCCGGCATCGCTCTGGTCGTTGGGGGTTGCACCCACTGGTGTGCTCGTGGGATCTTGGTACCTGGTGTTGGAGGGGCCTCCTCGTGAGCAGCTTCGGCTGCTTCGGTGTCACTGCCGTCCTTGGCGGGATCGTCGGCGGTGAGACACAGTAATGTGTCGGAGGGGTGCCGGTCGTTTGGTGAGCTCTCGGTTGGGGTGGTGTCCCGGGTCGATTCTTCAAGTGGAACCTCGGCCTCTGGTGGTAGCTGGGGGTTGGGGCTTGGCAGTGCCATGGGTGTGAGCTGCATGTCCGGCGGCTCCACAGTTGACCCCACAGGGGCTGGCGTGCTTGCATAGCTGGCCAGTGTGCGGCTGGCGCTGGACGGAGTGCGTCGCAGTGTCTCACATGGGCCGGCAGGTCGACAGGATGCCACGGTAGTGGGTCGGCCGTGGCTCACACTGCTGCTTGTGTCTCCATGGCTGGCAGGGACCCCGAGGTCAACAAGGGCCTGCCGACCGGCCCGTTGTTTGCGGTGCCACTGGTGGTGATTGCCCAGACCCTTCCTGGACGGCAAGGAGGCAGGGCATTCCGGGCATTGGTGACGCTGTTGGGTCGGAGCAGCAGTGTGGTTGCCGTTGGCGAGACATGGGTGCGCAGACGGCCGGGCTCCCAACGTAACTGAGCAGAGTGCGCAGTGATTGGTCGTTCGGCGTACCAGCACGCCATGGTCGTCCTCCAAGTGCCGCCAGAGGAGTGCAACTTCCTATTCGCGTCTCCAGCTCGACGCTCGCCCTCCCGCGGCGGAAACGGGAAGCGCTCTAGTGAAGGCCCCCGATTCTCCTGCTCAGCGGGCATGGCGGAACTGCTCGCGATCGTGGCTCGCGAAATGTCATTTCCGAATGCAAAAAACACTATTCACGGTCCCAACGTAGTGCTACAGCCGGTATGGGATTGTACCTCACTAGAGAGTTTTAGTATTGCGCATAGAATGCGCATAGAAGCAAACGCCAGCGGTGTGCATTTGGGATAGAGTTGCGTGCCCCACGTTGTGCGTGCGCCTCATCGCAATGCGCCATCCAAGACCGCAATTTTGGGCTCCATGCACGCGCAGTATGGAACACGCAAAGCTAACGCCAGCACACAGCGCTTGCGTTCCCTCTATACGCAATACTAAAACTCACTACTGTTTCACCGGCTTCCAACGCCAACGAAACGTGCTGCAGTGAGCAGACGTGCAAGCAGGTAGGCGTCCCTTCGAACTGGAATGGCTGAGATTGGCAAAACGACGGAGCGTAAAAATGAAAGCGACTAAGTGTTATGAAAATATTAATAATAAAACAATTTTTTATTTAATTTTCTTTTTTCTACTTATGGGCATTTGGTCGTGAAGGATATTGGCGGCGACTTTGGACGTTTTGCCGATTGTCAAAACGGTCGCGACTTTGATAGCAAAATATACTTTACCCAGAAATATTTTAATTTTACATGGATTTCTCACATTAGCTAGAATGTTTTCATTGATCTTATACTATTTTTTTAATTTTATTACTTGCTAATTCAAAATACTGCAATTGGCACCAGTGGTGATAAATAGCACACTTTTGATTGTCATATTTGTTCGCGAGTTTGAAATTAGATTATAAGCAAAAAATTATATTACAGCTTACAAAATTACGTATTAAAATATCTGAATTTTATTATTATTATTATTAATACAAATCGCGGCAATGTATGCCTCCAATTAACGCCATGATCACGAAAAGACGCCATTTAACCATAATAGTCTTTCCAGAAAGGTATAATTTACTTTCTTTCTAGCATATGAAAAACTCGGACATCGTTATCAAGATAGACAAACAGTCAAACGCTGCATGTGATATAAAGTCCTGTGCGTCACGCGTTGCTATAAAAAACACACACACACTTCAGCTGTCTGACTCGGATTCCGTATTTGTGTTTTTACAATGAGAAGAGCGTTTATTAGTTTATACGTTTTGTGGACATATTGTAAAAATTTGAATTATTTTCTTATTCTTGTGCTGGGAATATTGTTAAACCAATTAATCATATAAATACCGAAAAACCCATTAAAAGACCCGCAGCTTATTATTTACCACGACAGTTATCTGAGCGAGAAAAGGTAGCGAGATCGCACAAATATCAGCACTGATTGTTTCAACAACTACAAATATCAGCCTGGATCAAACATGTATGTCACAAAACAAAGTTTCCGCGAACAACTTCTCGAACTAAATAATTACGATGTGAGACACATCTTGAGTTATGAAAGAATCCGAAATTAAAACCTATAGCTAGAAATTAAATTCAAAATAGAGGTTAGTTTTGGTTTGGCTCCAGAATTAAAATGCTCATCCTTGCGTAA
>JAZHYW010036943.1:0-10483 GCA_037355805.1 Ixodes ricinus
AAAAAAAAGGGTATCACCTTACACCCTTTTGTCCCATATAATACACCCCAAAACTTTAAATCAACGTATAGCGCCCTATAGTCGAACAGACGGCCCCAAATTTTACGAGGGGCTTGATAACGGTGTAGATATAACTTATTAAATAGCTAAAGGGCGTATCAAAGACCACAGAAAGAAAACACTGAGGTTTTGCAGTAGAGCCACGAAAACCCCGATTATGTTTTTTGTAGTCAGTAAAACGTACATTAGCTATTTTAATAAGTTGTACCACACGGCTATCAAGCCCCTCGAAAAATTTCGAGCCGTCTGTTCGACTATAGTGCGCTGTACGTCGAATTGAAGTTTGGGGGTGTAGTATATAGGACAAGCGTGTGTAATAATACACCCTTTTTTTCTTCGAGATGTGTACCTCCTCGATGTGCTCGAGGACGGTTGTTAGCCTAAAAACGGTGCCTCCCACCAGGGGTGGGTGGACGTGGCACGTCGGGTTTTGAATACTGTACATATGTAAATGATTATTTTATTGTATATATATATATATATATATATATATATATATATATATATATGTGTGTACGCATGTACATATAAATATATATGTATATATATGTGTATATGTTTTTGTATGTATGTGTATATCTGCGTATGTATATGTGTATGTGCATGTATATATATATATATATAGATTCATCTTCTTTTTTTTGTTTTGTCAAATTTATATGCTGTCTTTAATTTCAATCAACGATCTGGAGTAGTCGGCGCTGGTCCTGCAGCTGCTAAAATCCACTTTAAACGTTTTATTTTAATAAAGATTTATTCTCTCTCTACACAGCCGGGCTATAGACCGTTCCATTAGGGTCATAGCAGAGGGTAAAAGAGAAAAAATGTCCTCCCCTCTCACCCCGCATTTCGTTTGCTCCGCCGAGAGGCTGTAGCTAGCGTCCAGCTGGCGTGCAAACTCTGTATAAAATCGCGTCATTTTGGAACTTTTAAGCGCCGATGCGCAGATTTTGGTATGCCAGTTGTCGTGTAATACTATGCTAGATAAAAAGACTCACAGGGTTCAATTGCGCTGTTGCCTGCGTGCAAGTTAAAAAAAAAATAAATAGGGAAAACTGTGTCAGATTGACCGGTCTCTTTGGCGAAACGTAAATCCGGTTGCTGTACTTCTTTTTTACTATACAAATTTCGTACTGGTGTAGGCCTTTAGCGAGCATGAGTGGAAGTCTGAAATAATAAATAAAAACGTGCTCTCCTGCCGCAATACACGCGTGTAGTTGAGAGTAGTACTGCCGGCTGACTCAACTGCTATTTAAGTAACGGAAAAAAGATATGCTAGTTGATCATTTACAGAAATAGAGCAACAGAGAGCTATAGGATGATTTTGGAGAAGACATAACTCTTCTAAGAACGCGAACCACTTCACAACGGCAGCCACGACCGAGAGTTCGATGTTCCGTACAGCCCGCCGATACAGCTACTCAAAGATGGAGAACGGCAACCTCCCGGTTTGTCGTCTGCTAGCGGATTCGGGCGCGTGCCCTCTCTCTCTTTTTACCCCGCCGAACCCGCTGAATTTCCCGGATGTATGCAGAGGGCGCTGCGGTCGAACAAAATGGTGCCGCCCAGAGAGCGCTAAATGGAATGGTCTCATAGACCAAAGGTGGCCAAGCTGCGGCTCGCGAGCCGCATGCGGCTCTTCACGTGTTAAAGTGCGGCTCGCGGCTCCCTCCTCTATCACCCCCCCCTCTCCCCCGCCTCCCTCCCGGTCACACGAGCACTTCCCCCAAAAGACAAATAGAACGCCTATTAAATCGAAAAACAGGTTGCGGTTTGGTAGTCTGTGTGCTACTGCTACCTTACGTACAGCTGGACTGCTTTTGACTCGAATAAATTGAAAGTAGATCGAGTTTGTTTATATGCTCTAAACAAAACGCTAAGACCACCTTTGTTTCAAAATTACCAACAAGCACGAATAGGGAACGAGTTGCGACTAAACTTATATTGTTTCATTTCTGCAGGCAACGTGAGTCACATCGCGTCACAAGTGGATGTCCGGTACACAGAGTCGGTGGCTGCCCTCTTTGACAGCTTGCTGCAACAATCTCTTCCTTTAGCATCGTGGTGAACAGCGCCGGCATTTTGTTACCGGCAACTGGAATCGTAGACATCACAGATGAAGACTTCGACAATGTCATCAGTGTAAACCTACGGGTAAGATGACTTTGTTCTTCAAGCTCTGCATGACCAGAGCCGCCAAAACAGTTGGGAGGTCCCCCTCAGTGTTAAGAAAATAACTCGAATGTGAGCAGAAAGGTATCCAGATAATAATTCGAGATACACAAAAGTGCTTTATCTAATAAAAAAATTTTACGCGTTGAATTCTTGAAAAGAAAAAGAAGTCAGACCTCGCTGATTTTTCTAATCCTATCGCGAGATTTAAACATAAATGCATCTGCATAAGTCGATTACCGTTTTGGTTAAATTTAATTCCAAGGCACCTCGGGCCTCTAGCCTGGACGCTGGGATGAGCGGCATTCCATTTTCTTGAATGAAGAAGAAAAAACCTTCACATACATTTCCTTCACTATTTGCTTCTGGGAGAAAAAAAAAGTATCTGAATTTTACTCTCCAGCATTCGCTCGCTTAATTGGAAAGAGTGGAAGGTTGTGCGGGGAGGAGTGTTTTTGGATTTTCTTATCCAGCAACGGGGTATGGATTGCCTCTCGGCGCATTGTCCCGGATACTTGTTTTTATAAACATTCCTTTAATAAAGTACAATAAAGAAAGACTCGCTTTAGCATACAAAATATATCAAAATTTGTCAGAGTTCTGTTTTACTAGGCACGCAATTCAATTTTATTTTTGAAGATTCCTCGACTTACCTTTGTCTTAGAGTTCAGTACTTTACTGTAAAAAATATGCAGGGGGTTCGCGAAACGCTGGCCAATTTGCTGCCATTGCAAAACGTACGCATCTTACAAAAAAAAAAAAAAACCCGCACACACACAAAAAAAAAAGGTTGATGTGATACAGTTATGTCCCGTCAATATGGGTACCCTGCCACATGAACTCACCTCTCAAGGACAACTCCATTATGGACGACTGTTTCGGGGAACGGAAGTGTCCGTGTATCACTATTAATCTTTGCCAAACGGGCCTATTAAAAAAAAAGGAAAGTAACGTTCGGAATAATTAATTATGAGTGGTTATCTTTATAATGTACAGTAGCTCTCATTAGAATTCAGACGAGTAATTCCCGCTCCGCTACTCATTGGAAGAATTTAAACCATGAGCAGAGTGATATACCGAAACTCGCTGCACGAGAGGGTGGAGGCCAAATCCCATCATGGAGCGACGACAGATCCGTCTCCCCGGAGGACCGATCTGACAGCGACGCGTTGTTGGGAATTTTCGTGACACGCATTCTCACCTTCGCTAGCTCCCCGCAACGAGAAGCCTCTACTGCGCCTGCGCGCCGATGGCATTGGCTGAAGAAACCCGGATCTCGTCGGCGGGTTGCGGAGAGGCGTTTCGGGACAGCGGAAACGATCTAAAAACTCCCTATTAAAGTCGCGGTCACACTGGTCTTATACGACACGTGCAAAAGACTCGGTGTTCGCTGTAGACATCATGACAGAATTATCATATGTTTGTCTTTTCACACTTAGGCTAGGTGGCGCAGAGCTACCTGCCGGTTACCGAGGGTATAGCCAATCATCCAGCCATCTACGGACACGCCTCAGCACGTTCATACTATATGCGCATCGAACATATCTGCGGACCGTGTTTGCGTGACCAATGTGGAAGGATCGCCACACACGAAAGAGACATGCCTCAGACAGTGTATGCTGCGCAGGCTGTCTTATTTGTATAATGTATAAGCAGTGTGGCCGCGACTCAAGGGTCAGGTGGTCGTCGAAAAGGCGCGCCGCAGTTGGTTGTCTCCTCGGGCGCTCAGGTTTCGGCGACTTTTCTTACTTAGTTTCAGCATCGCGGACTCGCCTAACGCCTTGTCGGAGTTTTATCGCCGAGGCAGGATATGGTCATTCAATTGTTGTCCCGAAGGGTTTACAAGCATATTCTAGGGACGGGTAATCCAATCTCCGAAGTGGAATGTAGCAGCTAAGTCGACCATATCGAGGAAAGTTCTTGGAGTTTAGGTAATTCACCCGCTCATGATCGCTTTACACACTCTACTTGACGTCCGTCACGGTTGATGACGTTATCCCAGACAAGTCATTTCTTCAGTTCAGGAGCCTATTTTTTTTCTATCGAAGTATCGGCAGTTCGGTACTTTAAACCCTGTTGTTTACGAAAAAAAGAAAAAAAAACGAGGTCGCGGGGAGTGGCGTAAGGAACACGCTTTTCGTGTAAGAGCTCGTCAAATTAACGAGGGACCCGGGAGAATACTAGCATGCGTTAAGTCCGTATTTGGAACTCTTTCGCTCGCGTTCCGCCCATCGAAAAGCATGCGGGAAGCACCGTCAACGCCACCTCGTATCGCTGCGCCACAGTGTTCTTCAATAGCAAAAAGGCCGTTTGCTTTCCACGCCGACACTATGACAACGAACGCCCAATGTCCTTCTCGGTCGGCGCGTGTATCCCCATGGGGAGCGTGTTCACTCCCCCCCCCCCCCCGCCCTCTTTGTAGGCCCTGCGTTCACGCTTTGCTTCGCGGCGACAGTCCGTCGGCTGCTCATTACTGTAACTCATCGAACTTTGCGGCTGGCAGACGGCCGTTCAGAAAATCGGCGTTCGCTGCCAAGCTGCAGATGGCAATGAAAGCAGACGGCCTTCATGCTGCGGAAGAGCGCTGCGGCGGCATGATGACGGTGACGCGAAGTCTGTTCCGCATGCGCTGCGGATAGGGCGGAACGCGAGCAAAAAATAGTGAGAAATGAGGACTTCACGCGAGACTGGCTGGGTTTTCTCCAGCGCTCTCCTCATCGACAAGCCTTACACGAAAAGCATGTTTTAGATCGGAGTTTGGAGATAGTTCGTTTCAGCACAAATCAGCATGATGGGTCTAAGGTATGCGCATGTGTGCCGAGAAGTATCTAGTATGCGAAGAAAAACGCCCCTATGTCGATCGTTTTCCCTGTGTCTCTCACCAAGATGCTATTTGTGCGACGTTAGGAATTCGAGACCTATTTCAGGGTACGTTTCTGTGAGCGGGCCGCAGTCACTCCATGACCGCCCAGAGGTGTCAGCGACGGCGTTAGTGGAACGTGTCCAGCATCACTCAGACCGGAGGCTCGCGCGGATGGAAGAAGGCGACGCCCGCGGCTCCAAGGCGGGAGTGATCGGTCTCGCCAAGAGCGTCGTCGCCTGGGGCATCGCGCCGAAAGGCATTCGATGCAACGCGGTACTTCCGGGCCCCATCGACACACCGGGACGGCGGCGCCTTTTCCCGACGACGCCGTGAAGGCCGAAGTCAAAGCCGCAGTTCCTACGGGCTGAATGGGAAGGCCCGAGGAGAGTTGCTAAAGAGGTCATCAGAGTCCATGTGCGGCCCTGGGTTCTCCTTCATGACGGGCACGCCGCGGTCGAAGTTACCGGAGGCTGCGCGCTCTGATGCGCGCTACGGTTGTCAAAATAAATCTGTGTAGTTGAAGGCTGCGTTTTTGCCTGTGGGGACGGAACGAATTCGCAACTTGCATTTCTGGGTTTATGAGTTGAGACGCCGGGCAGGAACGCCGGAGTGAGTGCCGCTGCTGCCGCTACAGCCGTCTGCAGACGGTACGCGCATCCTCGAAATGCTGCGCAACCGCAAAAAAGCCTCCGCTGTCGAGAGGGACTTGCTGACGGGGCATTTATGCTTGCCAAGGTTTTCACCCATGTACAAGACGTTTGAGAGCCCAGCTACCCAGGCCAAAATCTGCGGCTCGAAATTCGTTTTCTTTCCGCCCGAAAACCACCGATCGAGAACTGGCCGGTTTGAGTCGCGCTCGCTCTCTTTTCCGTGGTCGAACGCGCCGCGTTTCTATGGTGATTTAGACCACAACCGCCTAAGATAGTCAAAGTCGCGGGTTCATCGAAGGCTTCACACTCAATACTAGAGAATGGACAAAAAAAATATGATATCAATTTTTTGTGGTTTTCTAAAAACCGCAAGCCATTGGTCAAAAAAAGATTGGCTGCAGTCGCGTCACTTCCGGTATCTTCCTCTTCGATCGCCAGTCCAGCTTCGATTTCGAGCGGTTGCGGTTTCTGACTTAGTTAAAAAAATATGCGTGACGCTGTCAACGCCAAAATATTGATCGGGTGGTCTTGCTTGACACCGTAATAAATCACCTGGCAAAAAAACAACATAACACTTTTGGGCGGTGTAACAGTGCGTCCCTACCGGGGGTACGGAAGCGAAATTGTAGCACAGCTCGCAAATAGCAGTCTTTCGTCTGTAAGTGCAAGAAAAGCAATTTCAACCGCGACATAAATAGCGTTTTCACGCAATATCTGTTGTTACGCGCGCGGCGTCAATCACGCCATTTTGTGTGGTGTCGTTTGTTTTTTCAATACAAATTGCACTACGTTGAAGAGTTATCGTCGACCGGTTGAGATCGATTCGCAGCGGTGCTCTACGCATTTGAGGAAGGCGTGCAAACCGCCTGGAATGCTCGAGGATTTGGCACCACGCCAGACAGCTCTTGCAACAACAAAAATGGTGGACGAAATTACGTCGAGTGAAAAGCACCCTATACCACCTGGTAGTTGGGAGAGCCGGAGCTTCGCTGGAATGTCTCACGTCGCGGGCCCATCAGGAGCAGCCCCACGGCGCGGAGTGTCCGATAGGAGGCGCCCGGAAAACGAGCAGCGCTTGCCACACCTCTCGGTCCTAGTCCGTGTTGTCGGCGTTACCGAAAAAAGTAACGAAATACGTTACTCGTTACTTTCCAATAAAAGGAACGATCACCGACCTACGTAACCTGAAAATAAAAGGAACGTGTTACCGTTACCGTTAAAAGTAACGCACGTTACTTGTTCTTTTTATTTATGAATTAACGCGTCTTCACTGTTTTGACGGTACAACATGCACAAGCGCGCATATTTCAAAGACAAGAAGTGCGTCCATGCAGAAACTGAACATAATTACTTTATCTCTTTTGCGGTCTCACCTAAATACTCACAAGAAAAAAACACACAAAAAAACACTCATATGATTTCGCGACATGGCTTGCGCCTAAAAGAATGAAGTATCGGCGCATTTTTGAGGTGCCCGGGGAAAAGTAGGAACGAGCAACGCAAGCGGTGCTACTCGTTACCTGAAATAAGTAACGCAGCGCGTTACCCGTTACTGTTTTGATAAGAGTGACGAGTACGTTACTACGTTACCGAAAAAGAAACGCGTTACCGGTAAACGCCGTTGCTTGCAAAGCGTTACCGCTCAACACCCGACCGCATCTCGGGTATTCGCACTTGGTGGGATTATGTAACGCGTTGACGTTGCGGCTGGCGACACCTGGTGACGACGATCGTAATCACGTAGACACCCTGGGCCAGTGGGGGCCTGGCACCGCAGGGCCCGCACGGGCAAAGTCCGGAGAGGCTGCACGGCCGGAAGCTCTGGCGCGGCGCGAGCCGCCTCACGAGAGCGCGCCCTCGGCCGTCGGCCCGCGCACCTCAACGTAGTAGCGAAATGCGGCCGTCCACGCCGGTACGCCTGAGACGAGACTAAGGGCGCGGAAGAACGACGACTTATGCATTCGCATTTACTACTCACAAAAAGTTCCTCCGGATTCTGCGCTTATTTTCTTTCTCTAAAAGATGCATGCTGCGGGCAACTCGGCATGTGACCGTGAGGCGTGTTGACAGGCGACGCTGACAGCGTTGCCTCGACCTCTCTCCTTTCCCACTCCCTCGTTTCATTTTTTTTTATCCAAGAAGATTCGCGCACTGCGGGCGAGCGCGGTTGGACCAGAAGGCGTTTTGACACGCGACGCGGAAGTCGTGACCTCAACATCTCCTCCCGCCCCATCTTGTTTTATTTTTTCCAAGATGCACGTTGCGGGCAGACTCAGCTGGACCGGGGAGGCTTGTTGACAGGCGACGCGGAAGCGTGGCTCGACATCCTCTCTCACCCCATTTCGTGTATATTTTCCGAAAGATGGAGCTGCGGGCGGCCATGAAATGAAACTTGGGCTGAGATAAATTATTTTACAATGGAATTTTAGTAATCGCATATCGTTTAGTGGGCCAAAAGGAGGGTAAAAAATCAAAAGGCTGATTGACGGTACGAAAATTTGAAAATATAGCGGACTATTTCGTGCCTCCTTTCCTTGGAAAGCCCTCCGCCTTTTCACTCGTGATATATCCGCGGTACACAAAGCTCGTCAGCCGGCCCCAGATCACGCATTTGACACGAGCACTGCATCACTCAAACGCAAGTTACAAGTTCCATGTTGTGCTTAAGACGGCACGATGGAAGCTTGGAATAATCGCACCGGTGCTAGCACGTCACGACGACGTGATTTCTCACTTCGCCCTTCGAGTTGAGGAGGAGGAAGAAGTTGAAAAATCGTTCCCGCGGCGCCGGCGAGGTACGGCGCCCGAGGCGTGTTGACACGCGACGTGGAAGCGTAAACTCAACATCCTCTCCAGGTTCTTTCTTTTTTTTTTTTTTGTGCAAAAGAGGCGCACTGCGGGCGACGCAGCTGGACCCCAAAAGGCGCATTGACACTCGACCAGGAACCATACCTTGTTTTATCTTATTTCTTCTAAAAGATGCACGCTGCCGGAGACTCACCTAAAAGCGCACAAGCGTGGCCTCGATATCCTCTCCCCTATGGTTTTTCTATTTTCCCAGAACGATGCGTGCGGCGGGTGGCGCAACCGGACCGAGAGGCGTGTTGACACAAGACTCAAAAGTGTTGGCCTGCGGCATCCTCTCCCACCTCCTCTGCTCTTGTTATTTTTATTCCGAAAGATGCGCGCAGCGGATGATGCAGCTGTGACCGAGAGGTGTGTGGACACGCGACGTGGAAGCATGACCTCGCCATTTTCTTTGACCTTCATTCTGTTTTAGATATGTTTCCCTAAAGGTACGTGATGTGGGCGACGTAGCTGCGGGAAGCCAACGAGGTTAGAATATTAGTGGAAATACTGAGGCTAGATGGTGCAAATGCCATCCAAAACACACACACACACACACACACACACACACACACACACACACACACACACACACACACACACGCACTCACGCACGCACGCACACGCACACACGCACGCACACACGCACACACACACACACACACACACACACAAACAAATCAGTTTCAGACAGGTTTCACCAATGGGCTTCACACACTGGCACCAGAATGCATCGCGTTCGTGGAGTGCCGCACGAACGGATAACCGACCCCGAATGATCTTCCCGTGTGCACAACCTGACGTTGTCGCCACCTATGTTGTAGCAAGAGTACCATGCCTCAAAGCGAAACTAGCGCCCTGCTGTTCGACATTTCAGGGGGAGGGGGACGCGAGACGGTACGGTCGGCGGTCGCTGCAATATTTATATTTGCGATCACTTTAACAGCTCGACTGTCATGGAGATATTTATAAACGGCGTATGTTTCCGCCACAAGCTGACGACAAAATATATTGTAAGAATGCTGTCTGTTAAACAAGTCCCAGCTCGGCGACCCTTGCGGGGAAACTCGGCGCGTATCTTTGGCGCTGCCTATCGCCAGATGCCTTGCTGTTCACGAAATAGTTGAACGGGTTTAAGGACTTGTGATTTTAAGACATTCTCAGGTGTATGAACCATGACTCGAAAGTAGTCGTGAAAATGCTCTCACGATACCTTCTGCAGATTTGTCATTTCCTTTGGGCAACAAATGCTTTCTTTTCACCCAAAGAACCGGGAAGGTAGGTATGTCGATCCCGTATACCGTATTTTTCCGACCTATAGTCCGTGCCCGGTGTATAGTCACCAGGGGCGAATTCGGGGTCCAAAATAAAAGTTTTGCTTAGATAGTCCGCACCCGGTGCATAGTCCGCACGCGGCGCATAGTCTGCACCGAGGGCCAGGGACTCCGGAAGTAGATTTTGAGTGTGTGTGTGGGGGCTGAAGTCAAACATTTTGTTTTTATATATTTTATTATAGTAAACAAGGGCTGGGGCCAAATTTTTGTTGTTTTATTTTTCCTTATTGTTTATTAAAAAATAAAACATTATTTGCATGAAGTTCCTTACTTAGCCTGTACAATCACTTTTCCTTCTTGCTTTATTACAACAGTAGAAGTTTTAGTGGCTCGTACGCAAGGCTTGCGTACGCAATACAGTTGTGGGTTGGAAATGCATACGAGTAGAGCGCAATATTGCGTTTTGCGCATGCACCATCCGACCCTCAAAGTTTTCACGTACGATCCACTAAAACTCTCCAATATTGCGAAAACATGCACAGTGCTACAGGCAATTTTAAAATCCACACAAGGATACGCAGCATTGCAAAATTTGTTAATACGTAACTGAACCAAGG
>JAZHYW010036945.1:0-35451 GCA_037355805.1 Ixodes ricinus
ACTAGGCCCACCAACTAGCCAGGGACAACGGCGGACGAGTTCGCGGATGACCGAGTTAAGCTCCGTTCTGCATTAAAGCGACACTGACAGTGTATTTATGCTCGGCGAGTTTTTTATTTGAACATAGCCTTTAGAGGCCCAACACCCAGAATGCCCTCCGTACTTCTGGCGCGGTTTCCTTCTTTATAACTATACCCAAAACATAATTTGCGGCTCGAAATTCGTCTTCTTTCCACCCGAAAACAGCCGGTCGGAAAATCGGTCGGTTTAGGTGGCGCGCACTCTCTTTTTTTTATGGTGGCGTGGCGTTCCAGACTGTGTGTGCTAAACATAATCCAAAGTCGTGGGTCATCTAAGGCCCACATTCAACATTAGAAATGCAAAATAATATGAAGCTTTTTTTTTTTTTTTGTGGCCTCAAAAAACTGCAAATACGTTGATTGAAAAGGCTGTGTTGCACAGGGGGGCTATGTACACGTTTTGGACTCCCGGGAGACTAGGAAGAAGGAAGTGACGTCAACAACGCTCTTTGGATGTTGATTGGTGGAGTCTCTGATGACAGTGAGTTTCCGCAAATTCAAATACTGAATTCATTCACACCTACGTCTATTCTAGTGCCACTAAATAAGCTACGCTTCGGAAGTAGCGACACTTGGCCATATTGTGGCTTAAAATCATGGTTGCCAGTTATCTGAAGCTTTATCTGAAATCACAGGAACCCTTTTTCCGTCCTCCACAAATGTTTAAACAGTCCGCGACAGAGAAAAGCAATATTACATGAGCTTCCTAACACCGAATTGAATGCTGAGGAAGTCGCACTTTTACAGATCATGACGATCTGCAGTTGCGTATGCTGTGCACAAGCCCCAATATGGCGGCGCCCACAGCAATGTGGGGGAACAGGTGCCGATATAAGCGCAGCTCATTTAGTGACTCTAGTCTATTCCTTCTCCTGATTAGTCTCCTGGGAGTCCCGCTGGAGGCAGAACATGTACACGTCTCATTCTCAATATTGCGACGTTACCGCGGCCTGGACGACGTGATAGCGGTGCACGACGAAACAACGTAGCGGCGGACGTGGAACCGACCAATCAATCTTCAGGCGCAGAACATCGAGGATGGTATATAAGTGGGAAACAAGCGGACGACAAAGGGTCACACCTTCGTCGTCGACGTCGTCTGCTTCACACGCCGAAGAAGCGGAGAAGAGAACAAACGAACGGGATAGCGTGTAGCCGCGTGACTCCCGCGCATCCTCTCTCCCCCCCTCCATTTTTTCCACTCCTCCTTGGTATACATCGTCCACGAGTCGCGGCCGCATGAGCTTTGGTGCTCATGTTTGGAGTTTGGTTTCGCGCAGTTGAGTTTTTTTTTGCTTCTTTTAAAAATATGCCCGGCTCTGTAGCAAAGTATTTACTGGGTAGTCTCTAACACCATATTCAATCGCCTGGCAAAAAGAAATCGGGGGTGTCAGTGTCAGTATGTCACTGACACTGACACCCAGGCATGAGTGTCAGTGTCACCACACTGACTTGGGTGTCAGTGTGGGACAGTGACACCCAACGTAGTAGCACAAAGAAAGATACATGGTGTATCTTCGACAGTATCCGCTGAGGCATTGTGTCCTAGCAACGGTAGTAGGTATCGCTTGCCAGGAATGAAAGTATTGGAGTATCGTTAACGAAAAGATATTTTTAGTGTATCGTGTATTTCTGGAATACTCGATACTCAAAAGAAAGATAAAGTACGTGCTGCAGATTTTAAAGCTACTGTGAGTCAGCCTAGAGCCATTAAATGAGCTGCTCATGGCGAATTCGCGTGGTTCTTCCCGCGCGCTCTCGAGCGCTCTTTCCAGAGCGCGCGAGTTCGAGTGGAGGAAAGGGGAGTGCGGTGGCCTGATCGGCTGTTTCTTTCCGAGAACGCCTCTCCCTCTCAGATCGCTCCCGAGCATTCCGTCTCTGCACTGCCAACTCATGTTTACAAACAAACCGGAGCGCCCCTATGCGGACGCCACCGGCAGCCGCGCATGCGCGGTGGATGGTGGGCAAAGAAGCCCGCCGTCGCCCATCAAACAAACCATTGAATTGCGTTGTTGTCGGCGTCGATCGGGAGTCCCCGTGCTCTTTTTCGCGTTGGAATTGTTGATTCTGCGTCCTCCTAACAATTCCTGACTACTTCCGGCGGCTTCAGAAAAATTAACGAGGCCAAACTTTGCGTGAATAATGCTGACTTGCGGCGATTCATTTCACGTGGGCCTTGCAGAATGAGCGCTAAACCTGACCCCCACGATGAGATTATGCTCACAATTTTCAGTCGCGACGTCGCTCGGGCTGCAAAAGCGTGCACCGTAGCTGAGATGGTGGACGTCGATACTGAAAACCGCAAGTAGAATCGGGCATTACAAGTCGGTGATGGCCACTGGTAACAATGATCAACATCTTCTTGTATCTATTGTTTACACTTAGCCTACTTACCTCAACCAGCCTTCGAAAGTGTCTTGAGGCCTGCGCCAGTTCTTATCGCAATTATCGGGTCAACGTTTGATTTACGGGCCGCTGTCGTTTGAACGAGCTGACGATAAAAGCAGACAAGTTTGAAAGAGCAGACGACAGTTCGAACGCATGCGCAATGGAGTGTGGGCAAGAAGCACCCGTCCGCGTCAGCAAACCATTGGAATGTCACGTTGTCGGTGTCTGTGTCGGTCTGCTCCTCTTTTTCAGCGTTGGATTATCGATTCTACGTCCTCGTGCAATGTCTTACCACTTTAATCAAATTATCAGGCTCGTTACGCCACTCAGCTTTTGCGCCAATAATTTGACGTGCGGCGATTCATTTGCATGAACGACGCAGAATGAACGCCAAAACCATGATGAGATTGTTCTAGCTATTTTCGGTCGCAACGTTACATGCATTGCTGCAAAAGTGTAGAAGGTAGCGGCGATAATCGACGTCGATACTGAAAATCGGAAACGGGAACAGACCAAGCGTAACCACGTCGGTGATGGCCACTGGTACCAATGATCAACATCTTGTATCTATACTGTTTACACCGAGCGAGGCCCGCTGCCAATTACTTCTTGTGCAATCGCGGTCAAGGCTTGGTCTACGGGCCGCTTGTGTTTGAACGAGCAGACGACAAAAAGCAGACAAGTTTGAAAGAGCAGACGAAGGTTAGAACGATCAGGCGGCCGTATGAGATTTGAAGACGCACTGAACCCGTGGGTGGTCCGGACAACTTGGCGGTTTCTCTCGTTCATTCGAACAAAGAAAATACATCTAGCGACACATAGTGTTGCCCGCACAATGCAATCTAGCTCGATAGCGTCTGGTTTGCCCTTTTCACGGCTACTATCACGTTCTCGAACGAACGGAGGGAGCAGAAACACGCGAAACTGATCTTCAAACCTCTCCAGACTCCTTGGTACAGCCCCGTTGCGGCATTTTGACGAGAAGGCAGGTTTTTTGTCTGGTTTCTTCCGAGAGGAACACAGGAATGCATGTCTCGCACGGCGACTTCTGCCCACCACCCCAGACCCGGAAGTGCGCCCGACGCGCCACCACCGCGGCGTGACGTAGAGAGTTGGGTTCGTGGAATATCCCCTGCGTCACGCCGCGGGCTGGTCAGCGCGGTCGCGTGGTGGGCGCCTGCCATCATTCCATGTCAGCAAGATGCTTCTTCGTCAAATGCTGCGTCTGGAAGGTTTTAGACCTCCCCGCCGCTGTCGGCGTGGATAACGGTAGGCATACGGCTCGATTGCTTGTGGAAACTTACTGTCCTCTGCGTGTCACATGAACGGAAACCGCAGTGTGGACCACCGCAGTTCGATGCGTCTTCAAATTCGGCCGCCTGTCGTCACTCGCTCTTCACTGTCTGTTTTTTCGTCCTCGATCAAATAAAAGCGGCCAGTGATTAATAAAATTGCGGCCTCAAACAAGTAGGCTGGTGCACAGTGATAAGTGATCATTGTCCATGGCCATCACCTCGTACCCCTCGTTCCGCTCCGATTTTCAGTATCGACGTCGATCATCGCGGCGACCTTCTGCACTTTAACTGCCCACAAGCGACGTCGCGACCGAGAATAGCTGAAGAACTTCATTTGTGGTTCTGGCGTCACATTCTGCGTGCGTTCATCGAGATGGATCCGCCGCATCAAGCCGACATCGCAAGTTGGCGGCATGACAGGACCTTGATGGCGTTCTGCTGAGGCGATTAAAGGTGGTAGGGACATTTGCTATGAGGGCGAATAGAATCCCTGACGTTCAACGCTTTGAAAAAGAGTATATGCAGACTCATCACAGACGCCGCTGGCAACGATTGACATTCCAATGGCTTGTTGGCAGCGGGACGCGGCCGCTTCTTGCCCGCGCTTCATTGCGCATGCGTTCGAACTGTCGTCTAGCTCATATCGCAAACTTGTCTGTTTTTTGTCGTCTGGCTCGTTCCGACGACAGCGGCCCCGCAAACCAAACGTTGACCCGGTAATTGCGATGAGAACTAAGTGCGGACTTCAAAACGCTTTTACAAGGTTGGTTGGGGTAAGTAGACTGAAGTGTAAACAAAAGATACAAGGTGTTGTTCGTTGTGCCGGTGGCACATCAGCGACTTGCAATGGCGGATTTCTACTTGCGGTTTTCGATCGGCGTCCACCACATTCGGCTTGCGGTCCCACGCTTTGCGGCCCGAGCAGCGGCGGCCGACATAACTGTGAGCAGAATCTCATCGTGGAATCGAGCTGTAGCGCTCATTCAGGGTGGTCGAAGTGAATCGCCGCTATCACATTGTTCACTGCAAGGTCACCTCGCCTAGATTCCTTTTTTGCTGAAGCCGCTCAAGATAGTCCCGAGATGTTCAGGAGACTGACGCAGAAGTCAACAATTCGAACGCCCGAAGAAGCACTTGCGGGAGACTCCCGCCGTTTTGCCGACGACGGCGCTGGTCCAGATGGGACTGTTTATGGGCGACGGCGGGCTTCTTGCCGCCGTCCCACCGCGCGTGCGCGGCGCCAGTGGTCCGTCTGGGGGGCGCTCCGGTTGTCTTGTAAACATTTAGCCCTTCTCTGGGCGGCATCATTTTGTTCGACAGCAGCGCCCTCTCTATTCGCGACTCCAACTAACTATAGGTGGCGCCACTCATTTTCCAAGATGGCGGGTTTAGTGAGGGTCAGAGATGCGTGCCGCTGTTGAGCCTGTCTAGTGTACTGGCTTCACTGAGCGACACAAATTATTTCTGGTAATACGAGGAAGCAAGGATGGTATGAGCGCAGGTCACCTCTTTACCCTGAAAACAAGATCGGTGTTTAGCGTAATATTTACGCAAGGATGCGCGTTTTAATTCTGGAGCGAAACCGAAACTAACCTCTATTTTGGATTTAATTTCTCGATATATGTCTTAATTTCGGATTCTTTCATGACTCAAGATGTCTCTCACATCGTAACTATTCAGTTAGAGAAGTTGTTCGCGCAAACTTTATTTTGTGACATATAATGTTCGATACAGGCTGATATTTGTGCGGTCTCGCTCAGATAATTGTCATGGGAAATATTGAACTGCGGGCCTTTTAATGCGTTTTTGGGTATTTAGATGATTAATTGGTTTAACATTATTCCCAGCACAAGAATAAGAGAATAATTCCAATTTTTACAATATGTCCACAAAATGTGAAAATTAATAAGCGCTGTTCTCACTGCAACAACCCAGAGACGAAATCCGAGTCAGACAGCTGAAGTGTGTTTGTGTTTTTTATAGCAACGCGTGACGCATAGCACTTAATATTACATCCAGTGTTTGACTGTTTTTCTATATTGATAACGACTGCCAGAGTTTTCCATATGCTAAAAAGAAAACAAAATTAACCTTTCTGGGAAGACTATTATGGTTAAATGGCATATTTTCGTCATCTTGGCGTTAATTGGGGCATACATAGCCGCGATTTGTATTAATAAAAGTAATATTAAATTTAGATATTTTAATATGTAATTTTTTGAGCTCTAATATAATTTGTTGCTATGATCCAATTTCAAACGCGTGAACAAATATGACAATAGAAAGTGTACTAATTATCATCATTGGTGCCAATTGCCAGCATTTTTAATTACTAAATAATAAAATAAAAATAGTTTAAAATCAATGAAAGCATTCTAGCTAAAGTGATAAATCCATGTAAAATTATATTAATTGTGTGTAAAGTATATTTTGCTATCAAAGTCGGGATTTTTGACAATCGGCAAAACGTCCGAAACCGCCACCAATATCCTTCCATACCAAATGCCTAAAAATAAACTTTTTTTAATTATTATTTTTTTATAACATTTAGTTACTTTCATTTTTACACTTCGGCGTTCTGCCAATTTCAGCCTTTCCAGTTCGAAGGAACGCCTATCTGCTTGCAGGTCTGCTCACTGCAGCACGTTTCGTTGGCGTTGGAAGCCGGTGAAACAGTGGTGAATTTTAGTATTGCGTATACGAGCGAACGCAAGCGCTGTATGTTTGCGTTAGCTTTGCGTGTTCCACACTGCACGTGCGCGGAGCCTAGAATTGCGGTTTTGGATGGCGCATGGCGATGAGGCGCACGCACAACGTGGGGCACGCAACTCTAACGCAAACGCACAGCGCTTTCGTTTGCTTCTATGCGCAATACTAAAGCTGTCCAGTAAGGTACAATCCCACACCGGCTGCAGCCCTACGTTGGGACAGTGAAGAGTGTTGTTTGCATTCGGAAAGGACATTTCGCGAGCCATGATTGCGATCAGTTCCGCCGTGCCCGCTGAGCAGGAGAATCGGGGACCCTCACTAGAGCGCTTCCCGTTTGCGCCGCGGGAGGGCGAGCGTCGAGCTGGAGACGCGAATACATCCGGGAAATCCAGCGGGTTCGGCGGGGTAAAACGAGAGAGAGGGCACGCGCCCGACTCCGCTAGCAGACAACAAACCGGGAGGCTGCCATTCTTCATTTTTGGGCTGTAGCGGCGGGCTGTAGAAAACATCGAACACTCACTCGTAGCTGCCGTTGTGAAGTGGTTCGCGTTCTTAGAATAGTTATGGCTACTCCAAAATCAGCCTATAGCTCTCTGTTGTTCTATTTCGGTAAATAATCAACCAGCATATCTTTTTCCGTTACTTAAATAGCAGTTGAGTCAGCCGGCAGTACTACCCTCAACTACTGCGTGTATTGCGGCAGGAGGGCACGTTTCTATTTATTATTTCAGACTTCCACTCATGGTCCCTAATGGCCTACACCAGTACGAACTTTGTATAGTAATAAAGGTACAGTAACCGGATTTACTTTTCGCCGGAGAGACCGGCCAATCTGACAGTTTTCCTATTTTTTCTTATTTTCACGCAGGTAACAGCGCAATTGGACTCTGTTAGTCTTTTTATCTAGCATAGTATTACACGATAACAAGGCATACCAAAATCTGCGCATTTGCGCTTGAAATGTCCAAATGACGCGATTTTAAACAGTTTTAAACACTACAGCCCACTCGGCGGAGACGACATGCGGGGTGAGAGAGGGAGGGCATTTTTTTCGCACTATTACCCTCTCTGCTATGACCCTAATGGAACGGTCTATAGTCGGTGACAGGTCAAGAACGAAGTGGAAGCTCCTCCCACCCCTTTCCACTTCAACGGAGCGAACGGTGGAGAGGAGGTCGCATCCTCCCCTGCGTCCGCTCTACTAAAGTGGAAAGGGGTGGGAGGAGCTTCCACTTCGTTCTTGATTTGTGTGGCGCAGGCGTCACGTGGTACTTGGACGGGATCACGTGGTTTTGTTGACAATGGCCGGCAGTGGTCTGTGGTGGTGTGCGGGGTCCAGCATGACGGCGATCGATATCTGGTTCTACAAAGTGCTTGTGCATTCGACGGTGCGAGGATTACAACAGACGGGACGACACCCATTTGTGACCGTAACAGGGAAAGTCGACGTGTGAAGTATTTCCAGTGCTTTCACGAGATTGTTCATCTCAAGGCGGCAAATCCGCTAAACCTAACCGACGAAAGAACAGCTCGCAGAGCTCGTCGCTGTTTCACCGGTTTTCGTGGTCGCTTCAAGAAATTTTCAGGTTTGGGAAAAGTGCGTTCAAAGGTTTGCGTTGTAAAATGAAGAGAGACCCGAATATGCGCGACTCCAGCGAACTATAGGGGGCGCGCTGGTCAGGCAAAATGGCGGACGAGAGGAGGTCGTTTTCGTCGTTCAACACGCGGACCACCATAAATGTCTTGCACTGCAGCGTAAAATCGGTGTTATATATGAAAGCAAAGCGATTTTTCGAAGGTAGAAACCTTCTTCTAGTCAGTGCTTAGGAATGACACGGCGGAAGAATAAAAATAATTACTGGGAACGATGTTTGTTTCAATGCTGCCTATACGAGAACCAAGCAGCGATAGCAGACGACAGAGTCGAAACGACCTCCTCTCTGAGCTTCTGGGCGTCGCCGCTGCGCGGCGTCGATTTCGCTGGAGTCGCGAATAATGAACTGTGATTTCTGTCACATGGCGATATGTAATATAACCTGCTTGCACGATATTTCGCCGTGAGAAAAATGCGGTTTATTAACCATTTTATATTTGCATGTTCTGGCGTACGCATGACCGCTGTCGCAGCGCGTTCACGGCAGAGAACGCGATGAGTTGACAACTATTTCCAAACATTGGCTTTCGTTCCGTTCTGCGAAAAGCACTTCGCATACTGCTGCTGCTGTTTATTTTTTTTTACGTGCCGATGCGTAAAACATTTTTACGTCACAACCATTATTTCATCACGTTGCGAGGGTAAATTTTGCTCAATCCTCCACCGTACGCTGTAATATATATTTTTAATGCATTACCAATGTCAAGAAGTTTTACTTCCGTGACTGGGTTGAGAATGTCAGAGCGCTCTGAACCCAGCAGTTGTGATCGGCTGAAAAGGGATCCCGAGTTGCTCTGGCGGCGAGGAGGGGGCGCTCTGCTGAATCAAGGTCAGAGGAGAGAGTCGATCACCCGCATTCACCATTAGAGTATCGGCACTCTGTTCCCCGATATTGTTGTGGGTGCCGCCATCTTGGTGCTTGTGCAGAGCAGACGCAACTGCCAGTCGCCATGATTCAAAAGAGTGACTTACTCAGCATTGGATTCAGTGTTAGGAAGCTAAATATTGATTTACTCTGTCGCAAACTGTTTAAACATTTGTGGAGGACGGAAAAGCGTTTTCTGTGATTTCAGATAAAGCCACGGTGGAAGAAACATTTTGGTGATGACTCTCTGTCCGACGCGGCGACCACATTATGTTCGGCGCACCGAGCGCGCTTCACTCGCACGGGGATAGGTGGCGCCTAGTATGGGATCCCTTCCAAACCGACCGCTCCAGGGCCCGTTTGCTCGAAGCGCTAACCGCGGCTAAAGTTAGCCGCAGTACCTAGGAGAGGGATTTTGAAATCACGTGACTGGCTCGGTAGGGATGGGGGTAACATGGCGGTGCCCCGGTGAGTGAGCGCCGCTCGCTTTGGAACTAATATGTCGTTGTAGCTGCAATATCGGGCGCGTTAGTCAGCAACGAATGGTGCAGGAGGCTTTCGCGGGGGAGCATGGGCGCTGTGAGCACCGTGGGTATAGAGGTCTCTCCTCGGCGGCCTAGGTTTCGGGGGCATAGCTTGCTCGCCTCTTTCGTGGCGTGGTGGTGGTGTGCGCTTAGTGGCTGGCCTCATGTTTTGCTTTGGTGCTGTGTCGATCAAAGGTGCCACCATCGTGCAAGGTTATGCTATAAGCAGAACTTGCTTATAGCAAGTTATGCTAAGGGGATCGGAAAGAAGTGCTTCGTTCCCAACTGTGCAGAGCGAGCGTCATTCGATGGAGCAGTGCGAGTGCAGAGCGAGTGTCTTGAAAGCTCCATCGAATGACGCTCGCCTGGAGCAGTGGCGTCGTGCAATCCCGAAGGCCGATCGCAAGTTACTACCTAGTCTCCTCATCTCGTTGACCAAGCGAAGACCAAGTATCACAGTATAATTTCTGTCGAAGACTGGGAATGCGAAGATGTCTGGACAGAAAAAGGCTGAAGAAACCAAGGCTGTGGACTGCATACTATATTATGTAACTGGGATTTTGAGTGTGAAAATGAAAAAAAGCTATACGCTGCCCTGCATGCTATCCGCTTTCAGCATTGATCAAAACACTTCTGCTGAAGCAGCACTGACAAACGTGAAGAACATACGAGGCCTTATACACCCCAACAAGAACCTTTTCCAGCTACTGAAGAAATCGGAACAGTTCTCCGTGGAAAATAAAAGCCACCAGACTGTCTACTGGGACACAATCGACAGTGTTCTTGACACATGCACAATAACGTTTCCATGCGCTGAACACAAAGAAGAAACTATCGCCCGGTTGCTCCACTACTACTTCAGCATGCGAATGCGACAACACTGTCAGCCTATTACCATGAGTATAAACAAACAAGCTCAAGAAAAGAAAAAAAAATCTGCAAAGCAGCGCCCGTCTTAGTTTAAGAGCATGGGCGAGAAACACAGGATGTAGGAGATGGCGTTCTTTGGTAGTATGCAGTGAATTCAGCTTTTGTGTACATTTTAAAGCAAAACTTTTTGTCAGGTATTTTTTTTTACAGATGAAAAGTGATTTATGTCCTATAACCGCTACTATTGTTTGACTTTCAGTCACTGTGTCATCATGTCAGTCAGTATGTCATCATACTGTGTCGTCATTTCAGTCACTATGTCATCATAAGTATATTTTTTTCTGCTCACAAGGTTTGTATGTTCCACAGTACAAGTTGACATTGTATGTATAAACCTTTTGTAATGCTATAACCTTTATGCGCATGTAAAGAATTATTTTGGCCCCACTATGTAACATTATTAGAATTTATTTTTTTCAATAAGAAGGCAGGAGCAGGGTGGGAAATATCACTCTGACCTCGTATAAAGCCACGTAATGTGTGTAAACAATTTAGGGAACTGTTACCAAACATGCTGTTTGATAAAACATGGTAGCACGACCTAGGTGTTTACTCTAAATTACTCTAAATTATTGAAAGCCCACTAGATTATGCCTGGAAGTTTTATATTTATACGAGCATTTGTGTCACGCTAAGTCATCATCGGAATGTTCTCGTTTAAAAAAACAGGAACCGCACGGGGGAAAAGGCAATCAGTGCCATTGCGCCAACACAAATCCATCATTTCATTACACACTACACTGGAACCGAGTAAAGAATGCATAATTTCCTTCACAAGCCCTCTATACAAGCCTTCCCAAGCCCCTTTATACTTGAGCGCCATCTATCTCCATGCGAGTGAAGCGCGCTCCGGTGCGCCGAACATAATGTGGTCGCCGCGTGAGACAGAGGGTCATCACCTAAATGTATTTCTTCCACCGTGGTACCGACGCGCAGTGGAACGCGCGAAAAAGCAGCTGCGGTGCACCCGCAACCTCGCGCTTATTGTTCTGACATCTCCGGCTCGCTCACTGGGGGCATCCAGGCATCTGACACACTAAACTCTGAAACTTTTTGTGTGTTTCACGTGGCGTTAAAACCGGCACACGATGGCACATGCACATCAAGTTGTTCTTGAATACGTGTCGCCATCTGTATTTTAAGAAACTGCGACTTGCCGTAACTGAATGGGAAATGTTCGAGGTCTAATAACATTCTTAACTTGCTATATATTAATATGGAAGTTCTGGAAAATGTTATATCGAAGGATACTTCGTAATTTAATGTCTCGCAATTTTGATTAGTTGATGTAGTTCTGTTTTTAAAGCACGATAAAATAATACAAATTTAAACTTTATTTCTTATTTTAAAATTTACAGTATATCTACAGTTTGTTGCTTACTTTTTAAATTCATTATATCTAACTGGTCGTTCACGTAAATTACTGCGGACAATGAGATGTTATTCTGCTAGAAAATATCTTTTTTTCAATATTAGAGACTGTGGTGTGGTCTATTAAAGACTGTATAATAAACTAACAGCTAAAATAATCGTAATATTGAGACATTAAAGTATCGTTAAAATAGTTCTTTAATTTGACATTAAATTTATGACTGTAGGATACATAGAAATCTTGTTGTACACCGTCGAAAAGGACCAAAACGTCATGCACTGTGGGGTATAGCGTATAGCGACGCTTGTAACGCGTGGCGCCATCTCTCGATAGGCGCAGCAAGTAGACAACAGAGTGCGTCATCTGCTCGGTGCGCCTATCGAAAGATAGTGAAGGGTTTTTCATACACGCACAAAAGGGACGAAATTCTCCCTTTCGTGCGTGTATGTAATTCTTCTTGGCTGTTCCCATAGATGATGGACTAAACCAATTATATGGTGATTTGCTACAATAGAAGGAGTACAACGATATTTTATGCTCCTGCGTAGGTAGCATATATATTTGGCTTTTACGGATCTTTCTGTGCATCTGAGAATTCTTTTATTTTTTGTGAGGCACATAGAGTGCAGTTTAGACCATGGTAATAACTTTCCTACTACGTCGTTCTCTCCACTCAGGAGTCGTGGCGCAGAGTCGAATGAAGACGAACTCAGCGGGCGAGTCATCGAAGATGAAGTCGCAGAGTCAAAGATGGTAGGTACTGTTCTGATGGTTATAAAAATGGAAGGCATATTTTAATAATACATTGCGCCGCGGCATTTATTGCCCGCTGAGTACAGTGACGACAAGCCTCGTACACTTGAGAAAAACCTGAAGACAAACAAACAGCCCGAGTGTTGTATTTGGAGTTTTGACCCTACGGTGAGTAATGATAACTGGACATGGAGGAAGTAAAATATTCAAGTAAACAATCATATATGAGTCGTAAACGTCTCTAAACAAACCTAGGCAAAAATGTTGATAAAAGTTAGACTCCATAACAAAACTAAAAATAATCACTCAGTTCTTAGTAGAGACACCTGAATTGAACTCTGTGAGCTATAACGCAGTCTCACACGAGTTTAAAATGAAAAACGCCTGGGCTGCCCCGGGAAAGCTTTTTATACATCAACGTATTCAATCAGTTTCGACCGTAAAAGTGACAGAGCTCTGAACCAGAAGAGCTCTTCTGGTTTTCAAAGAAATGCATCGGTTTTATGGAACTTCATCACGAGTACATGCAATCTTCCCCAGCTGTTTTGTGCTCTCAGTTAAATTCAACTAACGAACAATGTTGTTTCATTAACGGCAGTTGAGGAGGAGCGCTTGCACATTCTTATGAGCAGTGTCCAAATATGCAGGGTTTTCTTCTTTATTTTTGTAGCCTAGCAGATTTTTTAAGGCAAGCCACCTTAATGCGGTCTGTACAGGTTACTTATGTGGTCAGGGAAACATAATATAGGAACAGTCGTGATGTCGGATATTTAACAAAAGTATGCTTATTAACTTTTTCATGGATGGTTAGACCGGTCATGTTGAAATTGCAAATTTGACGTCATTTACGATTAGGGCTAAACCAATGTTTGAAGTGTCAACGCGCTTCGAGACTGATCTATAGATAAATTTTCTTCTTTGTTTGTCTGGTGGTTAAGCTATGCTTGGCCACCTTATACACGCGGGGTTCTTGAAGTATAAGACAAGACTGACTGTATGTGAATGACCAGAAAAAAATAGCGTTTTTTAAAGCAGATATGGGCTGGCTTCTGAATCTACACTCACAAAAAGCTTTTACGAAAACATGATAACACAGGAGAACGACTATCAAGTGGTTAGCGCCACTACGGTCGGGTGATCACGTAGTTGGTGCCGCTGTGGGTTGCATGGTCACTTGACCACGCAACATGGCATAACAATGTTAGGTGAAGTGGTCACGTGACCAAGTAATGATAATGACGGCAATTAACTACCGTTCCGCAAGTTTAACTATCAGTCCGCAACCTCCCTAATTAAAACTTTATTAAAGGGTCAAAGTAATTGCCTATTTTTCTCTTGTATATTTTTTGTTCGGAAAGCTTGGGAAACATTTATAAAATTACTATCGTTAGGGCTGTTTTATTTCTACTTATACCCTTAACCTTGTCTAATAAAAAAGTTATTGAACATCAAATCCATTACCGGACGGCTGACTGGCGCGAACTCTCGTTTACCCTGTACGACAGAGTTGTTGGCAGCTGACGTGCGCTTTAATGGAGATGTCTGGATGCTGGTTCGGCGTGGGGCTTGCAGCCTTTGTGGCCAGCACTGTGGCCCTCGCCTGGCAGTTCCTGTGGATCAAAGACTGGACGACCGCTTCCACCAGTAACACTGGCGGCAGTCCAGAGGGTCAGGCCTGGGTTGGGCCGCTCGTTGCCATCTGCCTGGTGGACGGTACGCCTGCAGAAGTGTTCGAGCTCGCACTTAGAGCCGCATTCACACTGCTCGTACATCATACGAAACACACGGTGTTCGTTGCAGACATAATAGGGAGTTTTAGGGAACCGTTTTTGCACATCCGGTACGGTACGATATGCCTTCCGATATGAAGTGCGCATATGGGAGTTTTCTGCGGCAGCGCATGCGCAGTTCGTACCGGAGGGCCCACGGTACCGTAGCGGACGGTCAAAAACGGTTCCCTAAAACTCATTAGCGAGTTTTAGTAGACCGTGTTTCTCCCTCCGCTAAACCCTTCCGCTACCCGGAACTCTACAGTCAAGGCCATCGGCACGCAGGCGCAGTGGCGGTTTCTTCGTATCGTATGGTTAGCGGAGGGGAAACACGGTCTACTAAAACTTGCTATTATTAGCGAGTTTTAGAAGGTCACTCTCTAAACATAACAATCTTCCCTTCTACATTTTTTCTGTCCGTCCGTCCATTTTCCGCTAAGTTTAGCGTTGAAATGAGAGCGTTTTCGTATATCGTTTCCGCTGTCCCACAACGTTCTGCTCAACCCGCTAGGATATCCGGGACCCTGCAGGCAAGGCTAGCGCCGCGCATGCGCAGTAGTGGCGTCTTCGTTCCGGAGTGCATAGCGGAGGTGCGAAAACGGTTTACGAAAACTCCGCATTACCTCCACGTGACCTATATACAGATTTAGTCGCCGTCATAGGTTTAGCGGGAAACCTCACGTCACGTAACGTATACACCAATTAAGTTTTCCCGCTAAATTTAGAGGGGAAATCAATGTCATGTCACCTGACGTTCCGAGACGTATACACCAGTTCAGATTATGTTCTAAACAAATGTTAACAATTGCTCTCTAAATACTGCATTTCACTAATAATAGGACTCTGGAGATAGAAATGGCTGTCAATGTTCTACTCCCCATGACTCGCCAGTATTCTCGAGAATCCTGGGCAGTGTCCTGTTGGCACTGGGATTCCGGCAGCTCTCGCTGTTGCTGCACAGACGCATGGCCAGTCACGTACTCCGCAGCCCGGTGTCCTTCTTCGACTCGGTGCCCCGGGGCCGCATTCTCAACAGGTTCTCCGTGGACCTCGGCAGCGTTGACACAGTCATGTACCTAGCGTGCAAACTCGCCGTCCAGGACAGCCTCCTCGCAGTCTCCAAGCTGGCGGTTGTCGGAACGCAGGCTCCGGTCGTTCTGATAAGCGGCGCTGCCTCCGTTGTCCTGATGGCCTTCACTGTAGTAAGTTGTACCACGGTCCTTACATAAACGACATACTGGTCTGGATACTTCACTGGTGTCCGCCCTAGTAAATATTGTCAAAGGGGAAGGGGCAAATGAAAAAAAAAGTTAAAAAAGAAACACCCTGGTAAAGGTTGACAACCTTTTCATATGACACCTAGGTCTCAAGTATAGATGGTGCTTCCAATGGTTCATTTTTTTCCGACATGTCTGTTGCGTTTGAAGGCCCGTTCCCACACTTGCACTGGCTTCCGACCGAGTTCTAGGGATCTCTTCCGACCACTGCAGAGATCGTTAGAGTGCCTAGATTCTAGAAAGGGACCATTTCAAACCATGGGGAGCATATGCAATCTAAAGGCAGACGACTCCCGCCCCGATGGCGGGAGGCGTCGCTGCCTCCTCGCCACGCGACAACGCAGCCTGCGCTACGTTGTCACGTCGCGAGGAGGAAAGCAGGTGGATAGCAACAATTTGTTCAGTTGGGCTAGTTGGTTCATGACTGGATAAAAGCGCCGAAGGACAGGGACAAAGTGATGAAGGTAACGACCACACGGAGCGCACTCGCAACTGAAAGTTTAGTAGAAAACACACTGACCTAAACATTTTCAATAAAACCACGTCACTTCCAGTCACCCCACTCTCTGTCTCTCTCTCTCTTTCTCTCTGAAAATAGCATTTCCTCATCTACTAGGGCCACAGACGGCTCACTGATACACCTAACGGTGCTCCCTGTTTTGATGTCAAATGCTCCGTGAATTTCCCTAGTTGTTTTTCCGCTTTGTCTTCCCAGGATGTCTGTGTTTGAAAACAAGGGGGTCCACGGGAATTGATCGCAATGCACTGCCAGATGCCCAGAGGGCGTCTGTTTGATATCTGCTGCATGTTCTCTCGCACGGTCATTTGCGCAGCGGCCAGTTTGCCTTAGGTCGGCGCACCCTCAGGAAAGTGGAATGTCGTAGACGACAGAGGTTGTACATTCCAAAAACTTATTTTTGTTTTTAGCTTTGTATTTGTCACTCTCTTTCTTTGGAGCATTGATTAATCTGCACAATGCCAAAAGCTTACTCGAAAAAAAAAAAAAAAAAAAAAAACACTTGTAACGTTGTAACGTTTCGAAACGATTTTGTTCAAATTGGGGGAGATAACATGAAGAAAAGGAATGATGGCCGGTCCTATCTTTTTCCGTTCATGAACTTTTGTAGAACACCACACCGGTTGGGTTTAAGCGCTCCGCTCCCAAAAAATTCTGCTACGTTACGACTCCGCCCATTCAATACTAGTAAGAACAGGTATTGCTGCGTCCTGCCTCGAAGCTGCTTTGAAGAAATCATGTCACCTTGAAATGGGCAGGAGCTTGCTGGTACAGGTCGATCGCTTCTCAAGTGCGGGTTTTTCCGCAGAAGTCCCCGACAGAATCGGCAGATGGTCTGAAAAGGAAATATAAAGGTGTTCCACAAAAAGTTCAGAAACAACAAAAAATAAGACCGCGGCTATAAATCTTTTTGTTCATGAAATCTTCTACAATTAAAAAAAAGTGGCAAAATGTTTCAACGTTCATACTTAAAAAAAAAAAGAACGAGCAGAAGAAAATGAATGGACAAACACAATCCTTTTCTCCTGTCTCGGTTTTTTTTCAATTTTTTTATGTATGAGCGTTTACAACATATTTTGCACAATAACTCTTATTGTCCGTTACAACGTTCCGGTTGTTTTTTCGGTCCCGAATGAGCTATCGGCATTGTGCAAAAGAAGCAATGCTCCAGAGAGGGACAGTGACGAATGCAAAAAGAAGCACGAAAATAAGTTTTTGTAATGTAAAACTTCTGTCGTCTACGACATTCCAATATCGTGCGGGAGCACCTACCTTGGGCAAATCAGGCCGCTGCGAAATGACCCTTCGACAGAACACGCAGCAGCTATCAAACAGATGTCGTCTGGGCATCTGGCAATGCATTCTGATCGATTTCCGTGCACCTCCTTGTTTCGAGACACAATCATCCTAGGACGACACAGTGGAAAAACTACGAGGGAAATTCACGAAGCGTTCATGACCGAAACAAGGGGCGCCGATAAGTGTATTAGTGAGTCGTCTATGACCCTGTTAGATACGGAAATGTTTTTATAGAGAGAGTGGGGTGGTTGGAAGGGACAAGGTTTATAAAAGTTCCAAGTCAGTGTGTTTTCTGAAAAAAATTTCAGTTGCGAGTGCGCTCTGTGTAGTCGTTAGCTCCTTCACTTTGTCCCTGTCCTTCGGCGCTTCTATCCAGTCCAGGTGGAAAGGTAGAGACGCTCGCAGACGATCAACACGTTCGTTGCCTCCTCGAAGCTCGAATTGCAAACGCGGCCTATAAATGGCGTGATTCCTATCGTGAAGTTGGACACTCTCTGTTATACAGGCTCTCTAGAGATCACACTAGCAAAATCCACGAGGTAGCACTGAAAATGCATATCACTACAGCGAAAGTCTTGCAGCGTTTGCGAGATCCAATGTAGGTACTTACTGTCCATGAGATGTTTGCAAATAGTTTTCCGAGGCAACGAAGAGAAGAATAGGATGACAGTCAAAAAGTGTTTTCTTGTCGTAAAAGATCCCAAAAAGTTTTAAGGCAGTCGGTCGTAAGCAGACGCAAGTGTGTGGACCAGCTTTGAGTGTTACCGAACACGTTGTGCCCGCTTACGTCGAGTAGTAGTATTATCACGTTCAACGTAAAGGGTTACACCTGATTCATTTGACTAACTTATAATCGTTCTATATGGCGGGAATAGGGAGGGTGGTGTGGTAGGGAGAGAGGATTAAATGTATTGGGCAACGCCCATTGACTATGCTTTGTTTCGCAATAAGTCCGACTGGAGCGAACGCTGCGATCCTATGGAGCCAATTAAGCAGTGCAAAAAGCCATTGCACTCATTGAATTCTTTTTGTCACCAGCGGTACCAAGGACACATAGTGAATTCACCGTGACCCTGCGCTTTTTTGTACGCAGTTAGTTTAGCTTGGTTTAGCCGGGGATGGCCAACACCCAAAAGGCAATGAGCGCCATGACGATGCACTTTTGAGTTGCTTGATGGGTTGGGTTGTGCAGGGATATTGTACTACAGCAAAGTGCAGTACAACCGCTAGCCTGGGGTCTTTAACGTGCATCACGCAGTAGTGATACACGACCGCACGCCGGTACGATGATCATCCAGATCGAAATGGGCAGGGGTGGGGCTTGAACCCAGGATCCCTGGGTTCTGCAGCGCGAGCTTTCGCTCCACGCGCGTCGAGCTGGGTGTGCGCTTTAGCCCCACTCCTTGCTTGACGGGTTCGTATACTCTGCCTTGCTTCCTCCGTCCTGCAGAGATTGGCGCTGAAGGCCTCGCTCGTGACACGCTTCCGCGAGAGTTTCCACACGTCCCGTATCCTGTCGCACGTGACCGAGACCGCCAACGCCCTGAGCAGCATCCGTGGCTACGGTGTCCTGGAGCGCTTCTGTCGCCACTTCTGTCGCCTGGTGGACGACTCCATGCGCGCCTTCGGGGCCTTCTGCGTCTGCTACCGCCTCGTTCGGTTGGTGACGTCCTTCTGCGGATTCGTGGTCATACTGTGCACGGTGCTACTGGTCATCCTGCTCGTCCCAGACGCCGCGTCGCTGAACCCGAGCACCGTGGCACTCGCGCTCAGCGCGGCTTCATCGGTGAGACGCTTTCTGGTCCGTAAAGCCGCGGCCACACTGCTTACTGCTTACACTGCCTGAGGCGTGTTTCTTCCTTGTACGACGGTAACAATGGTCATGCAAAAACTGTCTGCAGACAAGTTTGAAGCATACGTACTATCGGGTTCAAATGAAATGCGAACAGCGGTTCGCGCGTCCTTCGGTACATGCTGCGCCTCCTGGAGGCCTCTTGAAACTGATAAAACTGCGGGTTGGAAACTATGGCGCTGCGAGGGTGTGCGTCCCACTTCGATGTGTTTGACCCTCGCCCAGCACCACCCAAGCTTTCACGCTGCGCCGGTGGTGCGCTGGAAGTTCCGTCGCAGCCACTCACGTTGGCTCGGCATGAGCCATGCGGATAAGCTCGCCGCTCTCAACAGGAGCATGCTGCTTGCGCGCGCGTCTGTGGAACATTACCGCAACGTCATGCTCCTGTGTATTGATCGACTGCAACGCTCGAGGAGAGCGGTCGAGCGTGGCAGTGGAACCCAAAGCATTGTTTCATAAAATTCGGTTAATATAAAGCACATTCTGTGTGGAAAACACTTATCAATCCCTCGTTAAGTTCGATGGCTGTAAAGGGTGGCAAAAACTAAATGCCTGGGCTCAAAATTTAGGCCAGGATGGGCCAAACTCTTCTCCTGTGCACCGTCGCCAAGTCAAGCAAGGTGCTGCACCGAAAATCCAGGCGAATCAAGCAACTTAGATCGCAGCACCACCACGCCAACTGTCCACATGTGAGCTTGAACTGAAAGCATGAACGGAGCCTGTAGCTCGCCCCACTCAGTCGTTTCCAGTTCACTCTAACTCCGTTCACTCTTAAGCTGAGATTGCAGCCAATGCCACAAGCGTAAGTGCTCGAGGTCTCTGCTTTGAAACGTTCTTCCGTAGAACGAGCGCTCCCGCTAGAATTGCACGTCTCAAAGCCAGGAGCGCGGGCTTGCTCGTGCTTGTATGGCTTTGGTTGCAGTCTCAGCTTAAGTGTGAACAGAGTATAGGTGGCTTTGCCTTCACAGGGGTAAATCCTAGTTCACACATCCGCGTTGGTTGCGTTAGTTTGCAGACCAACATTCCATGCATCCGCAATGACCGCACCGACAAAGTCACAGGGACACGTGTTCGCTGTACACAGTATGGCAAGCGATGCAAGGGGTAGCTTCGCGAAGCTTGCTAGATAACTTTTACATTAAACCTTCAACGTTCACTGAATGCCGAACAGGCATCCGTTTTCGTCTCGGTTCATTAACTTCTACACAAAAAATAATGAAATATCGACTTTTTCTTTCTCTCAACTGACCGCAAAACAAGTTGCGGCGTAATTTTGACGGTCGTGACGTACGCTGGGACAGGAACCGGAAGTTCTCTCGGCAGTAGGAGAATGGGAGCGTTAGCGGAGGCGAGTTAGGGGTGCGCCGGTAGGTTTTACTGCGCTGATGTCACCGACGTATTTTCTGAATCGGCGCCTCTCATCGCCGCGATAGCCATGGACACATCGCAGCTGAGCGAAATTCAATGAGATATGTTGCGCTACAGCGACAGCATGGGACTAGTCTCATACGCCGGTATGCCTGTTGGGAAGTGCGGCGAGTCTTCCGGTGAAGACTCCAGAAGTCAACCCAACTGTCATTGTTGGTAAAAGGCGGCCCGTGTCAGTCGTTTGCAAAGCGACGTAGATGGAAACAAATCGCCGCGGCGTTTTTCGCGGCCTCGGAGATGCAGGAGCGAGCCGACGTTAAAAAAGATACGTTTGAGCTACGACAGTGTCAGCAAGAGCCACGTAAATACCTGTTCACACTCGGAGCGGACGCGCGCGTTTGATGGAAGTGCTGTATTCGCGCTGTTGGTGAGCGCTTCGGGACCGATCTTTTACGATTGCAACTCGATACTGACGTGGCACTCGGCAAAGGAAGGTTGGCCCGGCATTGCACGTAGCTCCCACGAACTTTTATAGCTCGACAGTGACGTGCAGTCGTGTCAGAATAAAAATGGCATACTAATAACAAAGTGTACATACCGTGTTACGAAGGTAATCCATACGGCGTTTATTCGAGCTCTATATCACACAAAACAAGTAGATAGAATCGACGAGACGACAGTGTTCGTCAACACTGCCTCGGAAAACAAGGAGATGACAAAGGGAAGAGATTGACCTCACCTGTTAATCTAAAATTGAGGTCAGCGATCAAACTATAATACGGGAAGGGTCCACAAGGGTCGCGCGGGCATATTCCATTCAGCACGCCAGCCGGTCGTGGGCACTGTCTTGGTCAAGTACCGTCGAAGCAACGCTGCGCCTGCTAGGCCTATATTCTGGCAGCTCGCTTGGTCGGAGTAGGTGGATTCGTGACCGTCGTAGCTTTCTCTCGGGTGTTTGTGGATCCAGCGTTCTTGTTCGTCGTGGTCTGTTTCAAGTACTTTTTTCTTGCTGCTTGAAGTCGGGACGCGCGAGAAGAACACGTAAAAAAATAAACGTTCGTTGGTCGTCGTGACCACGGTGACCAAGCGACGCTGTCGGCCATGCTGATTTGATCGTAAAAAGGACAGCTCCGGAGCTGGCTCTCAGCTTCGTTTACCACACGATAGATGGCGCTTGGCTCTCAGCATTATCAAATTTGGCAATTTTCGCCACACATCTCTAATTATGCTACAAAATGTGGATCTGAATATTATTTAACAAAACTTTTAGGAAACATTTGCCGGCTATTTATTGTTTATGATCGCGGTGCTGGTGAGGTAGGCGCTTACCCAATAGGCGACGTGGATTCGGCTGACGTGCTGCAGTTCCGCGGATGCATAGCAGTGAAAAGGCAGAGAGCTTTCGAAGGAAAGAAGGCGCAAAAGAGTCCAGTTTTCTTTTAAAAGTTCTATAGCAAAGAATTTTTTTGGCTCCCTATTTTTGTGTTTTTGTGTTTCTTTTCACACCTTTTACGACGTCCGGTGGATGAAATTCGATTTCAGAATCGTTTCATGGTCCCTTTAAGTGGTTGAGTTTTACGCCTTGTGGAGAATGGAAAACTTTTTTGTGGTTTCCGATAAAGCGTTAGATAACTGGCAACCATGATTTTAAGCCTTAAGATGGGTAAGTGGTAGTTACTCTGAAGTGTAGCCTATTTAGTGGCACTAGTGTGACCTTAGGGTGCCCCGAGGTCCTTTCATGTGACCCCGGCTTTAGCGTAACTAACAGGGTTGTGAAGTACCTAGGTACAAGTAACTGGAAATCGGTAGCTAGGTACTTTTGTTGTACATGAGGTATAAACCTAGGTACTTTTATTTCTCGGTATCTGCATCTGTATCTTGGGTACATTTTCCAGTAACTTCTAACTAAGTGAAGTTACTATAGCACAGGTACTTTTCTATTCACTTCGTCAAAATGGTAGAAACTATAAATCTTGAAGTATATTAACACACTACCATGTGCCATGATTAACGTTGAGTTGGGTACGACCTGGGAGGCACCAACTTGACGACCTGCATCCTTAATGACGACCTGCTTCCTTCATCGTAGGAGAAACAATTGCTACTAAACAGCAATCGAAGGTGTCAGATAAACACTTCGAGGAGCTCCTGATTCTAAAGTCAGATTGAGCACTTCAGTGAAAAAGATAACGTGTCCTGGAATGCTCATGTGAATGCGATTTTCTTTATTTCTCGCATTGACACCAATAAAGCACATTTATCGAACTAGTTTTTGTGTGTATCCTTAGTATAAAAAAGCTTTACTTACAATATATTCTGACAAATTTTGGGAAAATAAATAAAGTATATTTGAAGTAACTGTAACTCCACCTGCGCACATTTTTAGGCCAGTACCTAGGTACATTTTTGTGTGCGTAACTGTAACTGCATCTTAGGTACATTTTGAAGTAACTTTTACAACCCTGGTAACTGATATGATTCTTTCTCTGTGTGTTACCTTACGGTTGTATGTTCCCGTCAAAAATCGGCGATAGAAAAAAATAAATCGCTGGCCTTGTGTGTTAACGTAGAGCAGCTCGGAGTACGTAGAGCGCACCACTCGCGCTGCAGAACCCAGGGGTTTAATACTCACCCCTGCCCGTTTCGATGAGTATCGTGTCGGCCTGTGGTCATGTATTCCTGCTACGTGATGCACGTTAAGGACTTCATTTCTTGTAGTCGTGCAGCACTCACAAACTCTCTCATCCAGAGAGTAGGCATACAAACGCACACAGGGGCTGACCAACTACCCCCTGCCTAAACACACAAACATACAACAGAATTGCTTTTATACACAGGTCCCACAGACGCTGGTTGCCCTCTGCAACATGCTGTTCATGAGTCTTCAAACTTTCGTCAGCTTCGAGCGCTGCCTCGAGTATACCCAGCTTCCTGGTGAGGTAAGCATCGGAGGATTATGGATTCGCTATACACCTACAGATGTCTGGAGGGATGAGTGGATGAATGCGGTTGAACCCTTTAAATCGGGCGGCAACTTGCGCCACCTAGCCAGTGTTTTTTTTACCTTAACATTTGTTTAAGGTGGAGTTGTGTATCCAGAGATTTATCCTTACAGGCTATATAGGATCCGTATGACGGAGGCGCCTCTATGCAACCAGGTGCTCACATCTTCCGCCCTACGGGTCGCACGGAAGGGAATACGAAAATGTACATCCTTCCCCCGACCTGTGCCACCAGTCAGATAATCTCTTTTTGGATATCTCCACCTTCCCCGTGTCTGTTGTCCCCTCACTATCCCTAAATCCCAGTGCGTTTGTTAAATTAGTCGCGTCCTCAGCTACTAGAGGGTGAAGCCCCTTACAGTAAAGCTATCACGTACTCAACCGTCTCCTCCTCCTCTCCATAAGCTCCACACTCCGTATCTACTTCCTGATATGTAGCACTATTGGCTGCGTGAGCGAACTGCAGAAGGCGCTTCTCTAGCTATCATCATCATCGTCTGTGACGTCACGGGTAGGACAGACGTGGGACAGACCGTGGAGATCTAGCATCCCTCGGCTCGTCAGCTCACTTCATGCGCTGTTTGGGTAACGCGCGGCAAGGCCTGTTTCACGCTTTCTGTTTATTTGGTGAAGTAATATCAGTAGTAGGACATTTTACCAAAGCTTGACGCCAGCATCTTCCAAATGGTCGGAGGTGCGGTACACCTGCTTACAAAGTCTTCTGCGTCCGCAGAGCGACGTCGAACCCGAAGCCAATAGGCACTCCCTGGCCGCGAAGACCGGAGAGGGACGAGTGTGGCCCTCCGGAGGCCAAGTGGAGTTCGACTGCTACGCAGCGTCCTACAAGCCTGGGATCCTGCCGGACGTGCTCAAGGACGTCTCCTTCACCGTACGGCCCACGGAGAAAGTGAGGCTAGACCCACTGAATATCGACACTCCACACTGCCCGATTTCCCAGTGGGCGCCGCAATCTATGGGCTCAGAGGGAACGCCATCGGCGACAGTGATGATTAGAAAATGTGATTATCTCAGTCTTAGAAACGGCCTCAGGAAGCTAGGCTGATATCTTTTTGATCTGTGCAGATCTGTTTTTTTTTGCGTCCTATCCTGCCCGTGCATTGGAAATGTTTTAACATTTCGGGAGTACAAACAACCGTTTTCTTCAATTTTAGATCAAGCTTCAGATAACGTGCAATCATGATTTTAAGCCGCAAGATAAATAAAGCGTTAGTACTTTGAAACGTAGCTGTTATTTAGTGGATCTAGGTGAAGCTATTGATCCTTGAGTAACTATTCATGCGCCGTTTAGTTACTCTAACTTATGTCATAGATGCCACAGGTTATGTCAGCGAGGCAGAAATAAAGAACGCCCAAACATCCGTCGAGAAAAGTTGAATCAGGCTCATCTACACCCCATAATCTCAAGTTCTCAACTCCGTTCAACCAAGGCCCTAAAGTTGTCCCGATGCTCAAAATGTAAAACTAATTTGTGCCTGTGTTTCGTCTCTGTTGGCTGTTCTCACGTGACTTATATCGTTTGGTTATTAGATGGAAAGGCGATGAACTCGAAGAAAAACTTTATCCGAAAGCTCGCTCTCTATAGCGAATCGTGTTTTTACAATTTTTCTTAGTCTCTTCAATTTAACGTAAAAACTCAACACCCAGCTAGACATGGCAAGCAGCACTCTTCTTGGATATTAGAGTAGTCCACAGTGACGACGGTATTTCTAAGCGCAACAACCTGATCATGAAACGTCAAGTCACACTTTTGCGGTGGTTACGATCAAGCGATCAAGACTGGTGGCAACTGATTACGTCCGTTTGTTCTTCGGACAGCTAGCTCCCAGCTGGCTCAGTTAATAGAGTTCTCCACTTATAGTCTCAAAAAGGTCCCGAGATTGCTGAAAACAACCCGGGCCAGACGGGTTGTTTTCAGCGGCCACCAGTCACCCACAGGGCTTCAGCTGCACTCCATAGTTGGGCGTCCTTCCGGCCTTTGTCCAGCGTCACCGGCGTGCTCTATCCTGTCTGCGTACCGTGGACGCAGGTGGGCGTGGTGGGCAGGACCGGCGCCGGCAAGTCTTCGCTCGTCCTGGCGCTGCTCCGGGTCCTGAAGCGCTCTCGGGGCTCCATCCGAATCGACGGCCTGGACATCGCCGGCGTTCCGCTGCAGACCCTGCGCTCCGTCGTCACGGTCATCCCTCAGGCGAGTCTTCCCGCTGCCCGAAGATTCCTATGGTCACTAGTGGACAGCTTGAGAAGCGCAGGTCGTGACGAATCCCGGGCATCTTATTATCGCTCGCCATTCAATCCAGACGGCTGCATTAGGTGATAAGAAAACGAAACAAAAAGCGTGAAAAGCGGAAGGAACGCCCTGCGTTCCTTAAATGCCAACCTACGGAATTGTCTTCTGCCGGGCAGAAAACCGGTTTCCAGTTTCCTTCTCTCCATTCCCTCTCGCTCTCTTCTCTTCTCCTTTCCCAACAGGAGCGGGCCTCCGAGCTACTCCCCACAGAAAGGAGGAAGGTTTCTTCCTTTTTCGACTGGAAAGGAGGAATTGAGGAGAATTTCCTGCTTTCTGCTTGTTCGTCGGCCTTTAAGCTGTCAGCTCTTAATTTCTGAAAATAAATTGCACCTCGAAAGCGTTAGCTCCGTCTCCAGTACACGCTGAAGTCAGCCTGTACTGAATATTTGCCTTACCGCCCCCCTCCACCTTTTATGTTTTTTTGCCTTTTCGTACAGTCATTAAAGTTTGATAGAATAAATGAAGTTCATTTTAAAATAAAAAAATGTCGGGGAGGAAGGAGCAAAAGGTCGCCGAAGCTATACCTGACGAGGCTCGAGTCCCCCTAAAAGCGTTACAGCAGTCGCAGCGGCAATATTGAAATCAAACGAAACCAGTACGACAAGATAAAAGCGTTGAAGGCGGATGTTTGCGGTCTTCATGTGCGAAGATATTTTATGCAACCGTCTAATTTACCAATCTGCTGGGCTGATCAGTGATCTTGGCCTGTAATATGTTTTCAAAAAAAAAAAACGAGTCTTTAGAATAGCGTACGCAAAAGCTTTGCGTATACGGAAATAAATCACGTCATCGGCACTGCGGCTGCGCCGAGCCAAACCATTTTTTAAATTAACACATAACGACGACGTTTTGTTTTTTTGCTTTTTTGCATACGCAAAGTTTTTGTTTACGCTATCCTAGAAGTCGCTAAATACCTCGGGCCTCTTGTCACACGTGTTCCACGCTCAGTAGAGACATGGCGATTTGTACACGCAGGACCCCAACCTCGTACGGGGAACCCTGCGTGAGAACCTCGACCCTACTGGCTCTCACACGGACGAGGAAATCTGGGCCGCTCTAGAGCAGTCGCACCTGAAGGAGGTCGTTGAGAGGAATGCCAAGAAACTGCTGCTCGACACCGGAGACGGCGGTTCGAACCTGAGGTAAGAAAAAGGAGGGCTCTTCCAACGCTGTGAGACATCGTAGCTCCAAATATACCTATTCCGACTTGCAAATTTTCTCCAGAACCCGGACGAAGACACGATAAAAAGAATAACAAAAACAGCTTGACATGACAAGAATAACAATTTAATTAAACGTTTCGCCTCCCTTGGGAGGCATCCTCAGTGAGGCAAAGCTGCTCGTGCATAGAGATATACTGTCTCCTAACACGCATTTACATAAATACGCTTTCACACAGGGAAAAAAGCACGTAGCTCATATTTTATATTCTCTGAGGCGCGAGAATTTTTTTTCTTGAAAACGCATGCACTAGATTGTTGAACAAGACCAGCTAAATCTCAGTATATTTAGTTTCACCACGTCTTTGTATATGTGTCCGCCTGTCCTCTAGTCTGTAAGTGCAATAAAACAAACGTACAATTAAAAAAAAACTAATTTTTTCCGACTCGGTCAAGCCTCTTGAAAAACGCCTTCAATTATTCGCCGTCGACTGGGCAAGCGGAAGTGTTGTAAAGCTTGCCTGCTGCCTTGTCACCTTTACATCATGGCCTTGTTAACTGAATAGTTCCGCTACTAAAGGCTGCTTCAAACACTTGTGAGCGACTCCGACGCAGCCTGTCTTTAAGCCTCTTGGGGCTGCCTAAACGACAGGCAGCGCAGCAGCAGTGATGGCGGTCGTAAGCGGCTTAAAAGCCGATTGCGTCAGAACCAGTCTTAGTCAGGCGCAAGTGTGCGGCCTAGTCGGTAGCGGGCCTGGCTCGAAACCGAAGGGTCGTTGTCTTCGCAACGGTGGCGCCTCTACTGCGCACGCTCGCCTCTAGGCGTGTCTGCTGAGTTCCGGATCTCGTCGCGGGTTGCGACGAGCAGCCCGTGACCCGCCCTGCTACCGACTAGGCCGCACACTTGCGCCTGACTAAGACTGGTTCTGACGCAATCGGCTTTAGCCGCTTACGACCGCCATCACTGCTGCTGCGCTGCCTGTCGTGCAACCCGCCCGTCGCGGGTTGCGACGGGCGAGGTTGCAGAATGACGGAAATAATCTACGAAAACTCCCTGTTAAGGTAGTACGGAAAGCCGCATCTGACCGCATCACGGGATTTCCGACGCAGTGTGGGGCAGCGTCAGCTGGCCTGCCTCGCCCGCGCCCTTTTGCGGAGGCCCCGGCTGCTCTTGCTGGACGAGGCCACGTCCCAGATGGACGGAGACACGGACAGACTGGTGCAGGCCACGCTGCGCACCGCCTTCGCCCACTGCACTCTGATCACCATCGCGCACCGCATCCACACCGTGCTCGACTACGACAAGTGAGTCTACTGAGGCCCCACTCTGCCACCCGACTACGCGGTGCCGGGAACGCAACTCCGACTAATGTTTTTTTGCGTCCTATCCTGCCCGTGCATCGGAAATGGTCCCGAAGGGGCAACAATGGACGCCAAAAATGCCGGAGTGCCATGCTAGAGAGCCTAGAGTGGAGAGAGTGTTCATCTCAAACCGTGAGGAGCATTTGCACTTTAATGGCGGAAACCTCCTGTCGATCGCAAATGCGCATGCTCCGCGTTTTCGCGTGGTCGAGGAGAAAAGCAGGAGGAAAGGCGGAGACGTTTGCAGACGATCAACGCTTTTGACACTTTGTCGCTGCTCGTATTGCAAGTGCGGCCCATCAGCCACCTTACCCTGATCGAGCAGATGGAAGCTCTTTGTAATGCAAGCTCTCCATGGACGGGTTCCAAAAGTTTCCCGATCTTAGTCCAGGGTAAGGGTTTTGTATCGTTATGTTCGAAAACCTACCCTCGTCCCGCGTCTTTTTATCTGTGTTATCACGCGACACGACCCGCCGGAGTAGCTCGGATCTGTTTGGGTAAGATTTCGAACACAGCCGTGTCATGCGTTCGGATGTCGCGATCCTAGCGTTGGTGCATAGAAATATAGTCAGGAAGCACAAGGGACCGCAAGTGTCGCTGTCGTCGTGGCGTTTCAACTCTTGGGTGCCGAAGCTTCCGTGGACTGTTAAGCTGTAGAGCGACCTGCAGCAGAACAGGCGTCTGCCACCTCCAGCGCCGCTGGTGGGACACCGCCAGGATCGTGACTGGCGACAGCATGACACGTCTATGACGTAATCAGGCGCAAGTTGAGGTACCACTTTTTTGAACGCGGTAGACACACGAGGTGGAGACGCGTTCCAGTCACTGTTGCTCGACCACTCCGCCCAATCCGCAAAATATAAATTTCACTTTATGAGTCGAGCATTGCATGCCCTCAAGGCTCAATCTGTGCAAGAATCGCGCAAAAGAGTGCATTGACATGTCGCAATTGTCATTCGACGGTACACTTAAAAAAAACAAAACCGTCAGTGAGTTTTCTTTTACGCATACCACGGAGACAGCTAATCACGGCAAATAAAATACTTCAGCTAATCAGGAAGCTCGGAATAGGACTAGATCTAAGAAGAAATACCATGTGCGCAGGTATAGCGAGTACGTGAAACGCCATTCTCATTGTCCCCGGGTACATCGAATTTGTTGCCAATCGGTAGTATTCCACAGGTACACGATAGACGGCGTCAGCGTATTCTCTTGTTGGCTGCAATGAACTCGTTCGTACTCAAACGGATTGCCTTTAATTTGACCTCGCGTACGGTCCTCCTTCAGGATCCTCGTGATGGGCGACGGCCGTGTCCTGGAGTTCGGACCTGTGGCTGACCTCCTCGCAAATCCCAACTCTGTGTTTCGAAACGTGGCCCAGGACGCACTTCTCAAGAGCGACACCGAGGCCAATGACAGCTTCACCTCACTTTAGAAACACCACCTGGAGTAATAAAAGCCCGCGAGCAGCCACCTCCGTGTAACGTCCTCACACTCGGATGTCGCAAACTCCGCAGTACACCATTCCGGAAATACGGAGCGCCTCCTCCCATCGTCTTTTTCACGCGCTATACGGCAATTCGAAGTACGGCGCGTGAAGAGTATCCATAAGTAAAAGGAGCGATTTATGTTGGTTTTGCATTTCGCCATTTCAGAACCCAAAGAAAAAAGGACGAGGACAAAACAGTGCTATCCTATCCTATTTATCCTATTTCGGCCTTCTTTTCAGTTCTCTACTCGCAATGGTAAGAGAGAAGGAAGGGAGCCACTTCCAGGATGTACAGGAGTGTACGAGCCGGCCCGAGCGTACACCGGAGCGGCCCCACAATCCACTGCGCCGCGCGGTGCAATGTGGGATATGACAAGAGGCCTTGTGGGATTTTCCGACGCCGAGCGTCCTTCGAAGCGTTGACTGGAAACCCGGCCCAGCCGAACTCCTACGCAGCACTCATGTCCAATCTGTGTCTTCGCTCGATGTCACCGTGATGAGGTCGAAATGCAAGAGCGCGTGGTTTGATTCTTCTGGGTAATGTTGCTTGGATCGCTCGTCGCGTATATTTGCGGCTCGAAGCACGTGTTTCCCTTGGCTTCGTGCCAAAAGCGCGATTTTTGTTGCAGGATGATGCTGATGACTTCGTATGGGGCCCTCAGGGAGAGAATCCTGGACGCTCGATGCTACGTGTCTCGCTTAGGGGACGTGCGTGGATACGCGCTGCTTGACAACACGGTGGGCGCGAAGCAGGTTACAGTCAGCGGCAGTATGATAAAAGGCAGGAAGGTCTTTCAGTTGTCCCGCCTCCAGCGCGAGCTTCCTACCCTCGAACGCACTTTGGCGTCTCGTAATAAGCTTCGAGCGTGCGCACGCAGCCAAGCACCGTCGAAGGCAACGAGTGTTTGCTGAAAGTCGTGCATTCAAAAGACTCGCCCCGTCATTTTCAACCTCTCGGTGAACATGTAGGAAGAAAGCACGATAAAAGAAAGCGCTACACAGAATGAAACCTCTAAGACATCTGAAGGGTCAGCTTTCCCGCAAATTACTTTTTACGAGCCAATCGCTGCAATCTACCCAAGCAGCCGATGGCTGGCAGTGGTCCTTTGTCCAGTAGCCAGACAATGGCTAGCCATTGGCCGATGACTGGCCTTTCTCTGGCCACTGGCCATCAGCCATAGGCCAAGCATTACCCGGTGAATGGCCGACCACTCTTTGGCACTGGCCGAAAGATCATCGCCAGCCACTGGCCAAAGCTTGGCCAAATTCCGTGCTGTTTGGGTGTGAAGACTCTGGTTAGGAGCTGCACACACACCGTCGTCGGGGTCCGACGTCGAGGAGAGACAGTACCCAGCACTAGTTCCGGCACATGTGGTTTTATCTCAACTCGGCTTGAGTGCGCGACACAGACAGCTACAAAACACTTTCCTCGTCCGAAGGCTTGCAATGGCTAACCCTTCTTGCTGTCCCTCTTCTTTTTCTCTTTTTTTGCCCTTGGCCGCGAGGCGAGGATTCTTCGTAATCTGGCGCGAACGCCACGGTGGGACACACACACACACCCACGTGCCCGCACGCACAGCACCGAATGAGTCGGGAATACACTCCGTCACACTCGCCCACACACAAAAAAAGGAATTTTCTCTTACACAAAATTCACCTGTTCGTGTTCAGGTTCATAAAGACACTTAGTTTTAGGACCGAAATGAACTCACTATGGGATACCTATCGAAACACTGGGTAAAGTGCACAGAATACACCATCATGTGGTCGCTAAGAACAGTGAACAGAATGGGACAACACACTGAACCCAGAACAATAAGGAGCACACTAAGAAAGTTCCCGCAGATCACAGACCACCCGGTGGGCCCTGCAGGTTCCTCATACGTGTGTCCATTAAGGTCGATCAACTGGTCCGTATTTTCTCAAAGCATAGCGGTGTCCCCCCGCGGGTTGGTTTGCTCTAGGAGGAGCAGCAGCCGAGTTGTGAGACAACTCCTCCAAGAGTGCCAGCTTGATGAAATCGTTTGATCTCTCATCGTCAGAATCCACTCTGTTCTCATCCGCTGGACACGGGTCGGGGGCTTTGGAACGGCGGGCATGGCAGTAGGAGTCCCAACATCATTCGGCATGCCCAGCCCCCGAAGAGGCCCAATGTCACCCCGGTCACCGCCTCCGGCACCATATCGCTTAAGGCGATTAGCATGAACTATTTTTTGCTCCCCTGTTCGAGTGTCTTTTACTCGGAAGGTGACCTCCGACAGTTTTTCTACGACCCGAAGCGGACCGCGCCATTTAGGCTGCAACTTTCTGGCGAGCCCACGGACGCCGGCCAAGTTGTTGATACACACGACGTCACCCACGGCGAAGCTCGAAGTTGCGGCGTCCCTGTCGAATAGGTGTTTCCTTGTTTCGGCAGAGTCAGCCAGCATCAGGCGTGCAGACTCGTGGGCGGATGAGAGTCGCTGAAGCAGTTCATCTCTGTAGTTATCTAGAGTGCCGTAACTTCCTGTCGGCGACTGGTAAAGGGCTGATGGCATCTCGGGATGGCGGCCATAAAGAAGGAAAAAGGGGCTCTGTTTTGTACTCTCGTGGGTTGCCGAGTTGTACGCGAAGGTGATGTAAGGCACCCATACGTCCCAATCCCGTTGGTCACGGGCCACATAGTGACCCAGAATTCCACTGATAGTCTGATTGAGGCTCTCCACCACGTGCCCGCTCGCACAGCACCGAATGAGTCGGGAATACACTCCGTCACATGGGTAGGGAGGAAACTCGGCGAAGGACTAGGCTGAAAATATGTTTAGACCTGAAAGTGTAGTCTGCATTTTTGTTCTGGACATGGTGAAACGTCACGCTTAGTGGCACAGCGTAGACGGTTTTTTAAGTCATATTTTGTGCCTCGTCACTCGCCGAGCTCCCACCGTAGATTGCAGCGATTCGCCCTCTGAGGACGAATTGCGGGAAAGTAGGCGCTTCAGGTTTATTAACATACTGTTTAAGAAAGAGTTCGCAGAGTAAGGCGTGTTTCTTCATTGTATGACGGTCACATTCGTCATGGAACAGCTGCACTGCAAACATGTTTTAAGCAGACATACGTAGGATGATGGAAGGAAAGATGCTTCAGACATGTTTGACACGTGTTCCCAGGTAATCCTGTCATTATTATAGCAGCGACTACCGTGTACTTTCCGTAACGTATGCGCACTCCGACCGGGGCTTTAGAGTGCAGAGATGAAACCTTTCAAATAAGTGTTGGCCAGAAAAAAATTGAGCGCTCAATATCGGTCATCTCCCGAGCGGAAACGTTTTCTTCCCGTTCTTCACGAGGACGTCGTTGGCTGCGCTGATGCGCGCGTAGATTTCCGGCTTAGGGATCTTTTCTTGGCAGAACGACTTGTCGCAGATCTCGACTTGGACGTCGAACAGCGCCCAGGCCGGTCTCCGATACGTCTTGTCGTCAACGAGGAAAACCGGTTTCTCCGTCTGGGACACGAAGAGAGCGAAGAAGACTAGTTGAGGGAAACCCGAGATTCGACACTCAAAATATGAATATACACGAAGCAAACGATTCATTTCGTAGAAGGTGGTGAACACAACTGTCGCGAGTTCAAAACAAATCATATGAAATTTACAGTTGCAGCAGTAGTTGTCACGGGCAGCACGGCTTTCAGTATCTGTAGTGACTGACAGCCTTCGAAACGCAGGGAGCGGCTTATCAATTTCCCGCTTCATGCTTCGTGATTTGTCCTTCAGCTTTCTTGTCGACAAATGCCGCGATGCCTTTCGCTGTGGAGGGTTAATAAGGTGAATTAAAACTGGTTTGAGCTAGTTGGTTCATGGCGATTTAGAGAGGTTGTTTTGCGTGTTTAAAACCTTAACAAGGTGCTCTCGGCACGCCTATCGTTTCTAAAGCCACACTGCTCGTATTGACGCTTTAAACACGCGCCAAATTGAGACGCCATGGCCGACCTTCTCTTGTCTTACCGAGATGCGGAGCCACTGAAATGGGTGTTGACGAGCCTCCACAAAGGCGTGTGCTGGGGAGAAGGACGCAGTAGCACCTAAACTGGCAGTAACCTGTCCTGCTGTGTCAGTGATGAAGTGAAACGAACGGAATAAGAGGATGCAAAACCGGAAGGCCAGTTATGGCGGTGCCCATGCACAGCTGCCTGAAAGCGCCTATAACAAACAGACACGATCTGCAGACATGATGTCAGTATTGTCTGCGGACACACATCAAGCATGTTCAAACCGAGCTTGATCCACATGCTTCCAACATGTCTGCGGGCAATGTTTTTATGAATAATGTACAAAGGTAGAAACAACTCATAATGTACGCAGATTGCCTTTTTAGAGCGCAGCTCTTAGGCACCGTTTCTGGCTTCGGTGGCGTCGCCGTCGGCGTACCGCGCGCGTTGCCTTATGGGAGGTTTTCCCGCTAAAGTTAGCGGGAAAAGTTTCCCGCCAAATTTAGCAGGGAAAGCTTTCCGCTAAACTTTTGCGAAATATTCCCGCTAAATTTAGCACGGGAAATGGTACATCTTAATTTAGGGGAAAAATGCTACCGCTAAGTTTAGCGGGAAATGTTACCGCTAAATTTAGCAGGGAAATTTGTTCACTAAAATTGGCGGGAAATTTAGCTAAAATTTCCCGCTAAATGGGAGGGGAGCAGGGGAGGAGGAGGGGAAGGTACGGAGGGGACGAGGGGCGCCACTCCCCTTCGTACGATGCCGAAACATATGATTAGACCAAACACACAGTCTCAGGTGTGACATTGACTAATGCAAGCGTGACGTCTTGCGTTGCTTAATGTCCGCTCGAGACTGCGTTTTTTGGTCTGAATCATATGTTTCGGCATCGTCATTCGCTGAGCTGCTTCCTTAAGTTGCGGTGATTGGCTATCCGAGTGTTGCGCGGGAAAGTAGACGCACAGACTTTTTTTTAGAGTGAGAGCACACGATCACTGCCGAAAATCATAAATAAAGCTGGCAGGGCTCCCCTCAACTCACGGTAGCCTCAATTGATGGAGGCACTATTTCGTGCGCTGTCAGGTTGGCCAGAAAGACGGCAATATTATGTAGGGGTGTACTATGCTTTCGTTCTCCTTCATTACGAGGACCCAATTTCCTTAGACCATGCTTTTGGTGACCTCTCGAACCATCAGTGCCACTGCAGTGCTAGCGTGATTGTGTGTCTTGCCCGTTTGGTCGGTTTTCGCATGTCAACCGGATTGGCCTGTTTGATGGTGGCAGTAAACGGAGGCCGCGCTTAAAGGGCAGCTCATAGTAATTTGTGCGTTTTGTGAAACATATTTTCGGAAAGGGTACTAAAAATTTAGCCTATAGCAGCGGTTAAATCATTAAAAAAATTGTTTACATAATTTATAATCGTTAAAATACGCTGGAAACCGATACCGAAACTAACTTGCCACTCGACTGGTCCGCCATTTTGACGTGACGTCACATATGAGCAATACGTAAT